>OX608078.1:39003149-39108679 GCA_951509765.1 Sphenella marginata | reverse complement strand
GTGCGAATATTCCAAGGTTTACCCGAAACCACATTTTGACCGATAACTCCGTTATCGATAAATATATCGAATTGAACCAAAGTCCAAATGAAAGCTGTGGTCTTCCCCTTTCGTTTGATATAAATTTTGTGCGAATATTCCAAAGTTTACCCGAAACCACATTTTGATCGATAACTTTGCTACCGATAAATATATCGAATTGAACCAAAGTCCAAATGCAAGCTGTGGTCTTCCTCTTTCGTTTGATACCAATTTTGTGCGAATATTCCAAAGTTTACCCGAAACCACATTTTGACCGATAACTCTGTTATCGATAAATATATCGAATTGAACCAAAGTCCAAATGAAAGCTGTGGTCTTCCCCTTTCGTTTGATACCAATTTTGTGCGAATATTCCAAGGTTTACCCGAAACCACATTTTGACCGATAACTCCGTTATCGATAAATATATCGAATTGAACCAAAGTCCAAATGAAAGCTGTGGTCTTCCCCTTTCGTTTGATACCAATTTTGTGCGAATATTCCAAGGTTTACCCGAAACCACATTTTGATCGATAACTTTGTTATCGATAAATATATCGAATTGAACCAAAGTCCAAATGCAAGCTGTGGTCTTCCTCTTTCGTTTGATACCAATTTTGTGCGAATATTCCAAAGTTTACCCGAAACCACATTTTGATCGATAACTTTGTTATCGATAAATATATCGAATTGAACCAAAGTCCAAATGCAAGCTGTGGTCTTCCTCTTTCGTTTGATACCAATTTTGTGCGAATATTCCAAAGTTTACCCGAAACCACATTTTGACCGATAACTCCGTTATCGATAAATATATCGAATTGAACCAAAGTCCAAATGAAAGCTGTGGTCTTCCCCTTTCGTTTGATCCAAATTTTGTGCGAATATTCCAAAGTTTACCCGAAACCACATTTTGACCGATAACTCTGTTATCGATAAATATATCGAATTGAACCAAAGTCCAAATGAAAGCTGTGGTCTTCCCCTTTCGTTTGATATAAATTTTGTGCGAATATTCCAAAGTTTACCCGAAACCACATTTTGATCGATAACTTTGTTATCGATAAATATATCGAATTGAACCAAAGTCCAAATGAAAGCTGTGGTCTTCCCCTTTCGTTTGATATAAATTTTGTGCGAATATTCCAAAGTTTACCCGAAACCACATTTTGATCGATAACTCTGTTATCGATAAATATATCGAATTGAACCAAAGTCCAAATGAAAGCTGTGGTCTTCCTCTTTCGTTTGATACAAATTTTGTGCGAATATTCCAAAGTTTACCCGAAACCACATTTTGATCGATAACTTTGTTATCGATAAATATATCGAATTGAACCAAAGTCCAAATGCAAGCTGTGGTCTTCCTCTTTCGTTTGATACCAATTTTGTGCGAATATTCCAAGGTTTACCCGAAACCACATTTTGACCGATAACTCCGTTATCGATAAATATATCGAATTGAACCAAAGTCCAAATGAAAGCTGTGGTCTTCCCCTTTCGTTTGATATAAATTTTGTGCGAATATTCCAAAGTTTACCCGAAACCACATTTTGATCGATAACTTTGTTATCGATAAATATATCGAATTGAACCAAAGTCCAAATGCAAGCTGTGGTCTTCCTCTTTCGTTTGATACCAATTTTGTGCGAATATTCCAAAGTTTACCCGAAACCACATTTTGACCGATAACTCTGTTATCGATAAATATATCGAATTGAACCAAAGTCCAAATGAAAGCTGTGGTCTTCCCCTTTCGTTTGATACCAATTTTGTGCGAATATTCCAAGGTTTACCCGAAACCACATTTTGACCGATAACTCCGTTATCGATAAATATATCGAATTGAACCAAAGTCCAAATGAAAGCTGTGGTCTTCCCCTTTCGTTTGATATAAATTTTGTGCGAATATTCCAAAGTTTACCCGAAACCACATTTTGATCGATAACTTTGTTATCGATAAATATATCGAATTGAACCAAAGTCCAAATGCAAGCTGTGGTCTTCCTCTTTCGTTTGATACCAATTTTGTGCGAATATTCCAAAGTTTACCCGAAACCACATTTTGACCGATAACTCCGTTATCGATAAATATATCGAATTGAACCAAAGTCCAAATGAAAGCTGTGGTCTTCCCCTTTCGTTTGATACAAATTTTGTGCGAATATTCCAAAGTTTACCCGAAACCACATTTTGACCGATAACTCTGTTATCGATAAATATATCGAATTGAACCAAAGTCCAAATGAAAGCTGTGGTCTTCCCCTTTCGTTTGATATAAATTTTGTGCGAATATTCCAAAGTTTACCCGAAACCACATTTTGATCGATAACTTTGTTATCGATAAATATATCGAATTGAACCAAAGTCCAAATGAAAGCTGTGGTCTTCCCCTTTCGTTTGATATAAATTTTGTGCGAATATTCCAAAGTTTACCCGAAACCACATTTTGATCGATAACTCTGTTATCGATAAATATATCGAATTGAACCAAAGTCCAAATGAAAGCTGTGGTCTGTTATCGATAAATATATCGAAATGAGCCAAAGTCCAAATGAAAGCTGTGGTCTTCCCCTTTCGTTTGATACCAATTTTGTGCGAATATTCCAAAGTTTACCCGAAACCACATTTTGACCGATAACTCCGTTATCGATAAATATATCGAATTGAACCAAAGTCCAAATGAAAGCTGTGGTCTTCCCCTTTCGTTTGATACAAATTTTGTGCGAATATTCCAAAGTTTACCCGAAACCACATTTTGACCGACAACTCTGTTATCGATAAATATATCGAATTGAACCAAAGTCCAAATGAAAGCTGTGGTCTTCCCCTTTCGTTTGATATAAATTTTGTTCGAATATTCCAAAGTTTACCCGAAACCACATTTTGATCGATAACTTTGTTATCGATAAATATATCGAATTGAACCAAAGTGCAAATGCAAGCTGTTGTCTTCCCCTTTCGTTTGATACCAATTTTGTGCGAATATTCCAAAGTTTACCCGAAACCACATTTTGACCGATAACTCTGTTATCGATAACTATATTGAAATTTCATCATGCCTGTTACCTATTCTACACTCCTAAGAAGCTGTCTGCAAAATTTCGTAATGATCGGGCCATTTGTTCAGACGATAAAGAACCACAAACATCCGCAGTCACTCACAAACTTACGTTTTTATATATTAGTAAGATGTATATCAACAAATACATATGTTATGAATTCGATTTTATTTTCATTATCATATAGTTTTTATAATAAGAATACATTTTTATTTTGTTTTCTAATTAAAGTGTAAATTTCAAACAAAAAACATTTTATCAGGGACCGAAAATAACACTGGATCACAAATTCCAACTTTTTTTCTGCACCAGAGACGCCATAGTGAAATTCCTATGTAAAATCACCTCCTAATTCCGAAAATCAAAGTTATTTTTACTTGAATGGTACCGTTTTTGAGATATTTACGATTTACTGTTATTTCAAAAAACAAAAAAGATGGCTCCACTTAATCGTGTATATCTCAAGAACAAATTGAGCTATTCGAAAACGGTTTAAAAAATTTGAAAGCTTATAAAATTTACTATAATCAGTACATACAACACTTTTTGCTAGGTCCTGCAGATTCAAACATAGTGAACAATCATTACGGATTTGAAAAATTTTTTTTTGTAAAAATATAAAAAAATTTATACTTTGCGAGGAAGCATCTCGAAAACTTTTTGTTTTTTTGCAGATATTTTTCCCCCCTCTAAGCTCTGTTTTATAACAAAAAAAAGCAAGCTATCAGTGAACAAAATCGATGAGCTAATACAAAAGTTATAAGCATTCAAGTAAATATATCCATTTAATGCTTAAGTACCCTACTGGTACATATGTTTGTGTTAGTATTCGTATATCAGTTAGTTAGCAGGTAGATTTTCGAAAAGTTATTAGATACAAAAAGCTGTTAGTGTCGTTTTCTCAAACCTAGGTACATTTTAAACAAGAGCATATTTTTGAGGCAGGTAGTGTTTTCTTTGTAGAACTAGGGAACCTTTTTGTTTAGGTAGGCTTGAATTTTTACTGGATCTAAGTATAAATAAGAGTACATGCGCCTTGTTCCTTCATAATATCTGCAAGGCTCGCCGTAACTGTTCAGTTTATAATGCAGTTTATAACCCGTCATTTACTTAAAAATAAAAAATGATTAAAATGGCGCGAGATTTTGAGTGTACAAATGATCCAGATATGTTCTGTTTCATCTGTGGTCAATTTATTGTTAAAAGTATGAGACGTGTGTTTTCAAATCCTTTGAAAGTTACATACTATAAGTGTTTTGGAATTGTGCTTAAAAACCATGGACACCGAACACTGTGTGCACCACATTCCGAGTCGAATTGATTTCTTCGGAAACCGGAACAAAAAGGTACGTTGTAAAAATTAGGAATTTGTTCCCTTTTAATGCATAGCTGACTAATTTCTGAAACTATCTATTTATGCGACGTGTGAAATTTATTACACCAATGAAGTGGAGGGAACCAACGTGCCATTCAACGGACTGCTATATTTGTACTACAAAAGTACTTGGGGTTGGAAAGTACAGAAAAGTAACCTAGTGCGTATCTACAGTGTCATTACCAGAACTAATTTCAACAGAAGCGACATTGCCAGAATCAAATTTAACTTTAGTTCCGGCTCCAGTTTCATTGTCAACAGTAGTATCTGATTACGCGGCATCATGTTGTACTGAATTTCAAACGGAAAACGAAAGAAATTCTTTGTCACAAGCACAACTCAATGATTGGATAAGGGATTTGGAATTGTCAAAGGAAAAGGCCGAACTACACGCCTCTCGAATGCAACAATTTAAATTTGTTTCATCCGATGTTAAGGTAACATATTATAGAACTCGTCACGAAGAATTTTCCAAGTACTATACGAAGGAGGACAGTGTTTGTTACTGCAAAGACATTGCTGGTCTATTCAAACAATTTGGTGAACCATATGATTCAAAAGAGTGGCGATTGTTCATAGACGGCAATAAAGTAACACTGGATCACAAATTCCAACTTTTTTTCTGCACCAGAGACGCCATAGTGAAATTCCTATGTAAAATCACCTCCTAATTCCGAAAATCAAAGTTATTTTTACTTGAATGGTACCGTTTTTGAGATATTTACGATTTACTGTTATTTCAAAAAACAAAAAAGATGGCTCCACTTAATCGTGTATATCTCAAGAACAAATTGAGCTATTCGAAAACGGTTTAAAAAATTTGAATGCTTATAAAATTTACTATAATCAGTACATACAACACTTTTTGCTAGGTCCTGCAGATTCAAACATAGTGAACAATCATTACGGATTTGAAAATTTTTTTTTTGTAAAATTATAAAAAAATTTGTACTTTGCGAGGAAGCATCTCGAAAACTTTTTGTTTTTTTGCAGATATTTTTCCCCCCTCTAAGCTCTGTTTTATAACAAAAAAAAGCAAGATATCAGTGAACAAAATCGATGAGCTAATACAAAAGTTATAAGCATTCAAGTAAATATATCCATTTAATGCTTAAGTACCCTACTGGTACATATGTTTGTGTTAGTATTCGTATATCAGTTAGTTAGCAGGTAGATTTTCGAAAAGTTATTAGATACAAAAAGCTGTTAGTGTCGTTTTCTCAAACCTAGGTACATTTTAAACAAGAGCATATTTTTGAGGCAGGTAGTGTTTTCTTTGTAGAACTAGGGAACCTTTTTGTTTAGGTAGGCTTGAATTTTTACTGGATCTAAGTATAAATAAGAGTACATGCGCCTTGTTCCTTCATAATATCTGCAAGGCTCGCCGGATACTGTTCAGTTTATAATGCAGTTTATAACCCGTCATTTACTTAAAAATAAAAAATGATTAAAATGGCGCGAGATTTTGAGTGTACAAATGATCCAGATATGTTCTGTTCCATCTGTGGTCAATTTATTGTTAAAAGTATGAGACGTGTGTTTTCAAATCCTTTGAAAGTTACATACTATAAGTGTTTTGGAATTGTGCTTAAAAACCATGGACACCGAACACTGTGTGCACCACATTCCGAGTCGAATTGATTTCTTCGGAAACCGGAACAAAAAGGTACGTTGTAAAAATTAGGAATTTGTTCCCTTTTAATGCATAGCTGACTAATTTCTGAAACTATCTATTTATGCGACGTGTGAAATTTATTACACCAATGAAGTGGAGGGAACCAACGTGCCATTCAACGGACTGCTATATTTGTACTACAAAAGTACTTGGGGTTGGAAAGTACAGAAAAGTAACCTAGTGCGTATCTACAGTGTCATTACCAGAACTAATTTCAACAGAAGCGACATTGCCAGAATCAAATTTAACTTTAGTTCCGGCTCCAGTTTCATTGTCAACAGTAGTATCTGATTACGCGGCATCATGTTGTACTGAATTTCAAACGGAAAACGAAAGAAATTCTTTGTCACAAGCACAACTCAATGATTGGATAAGGGATTTGGAATTGTCAAAGGAAAAGGCCGAACTACACGCCTCTCGAATGCAACAATTTAAATTTGTTTCATCCGATGTTAAGGTAACATATTATAGAACTCGTCACGAAGAATTTTCCAAGTACTATACGAAGGAGGACAGTGTTTGTTACTGCAAAGACATTGCTGGTCTATTCAAACAATTTGGTGAACCATATGATTCAAAAGAGTGGCGATTGTTCATAGACGGCAATAAAGTAAGTTTAAAGGCCGTATTATTGCATATTGGCAACCAAAAGCCATTTATCCCGATCGCGCATGCAGTAAATACGAAGGAAACATATGAGATAATGCAAAATTTGCTCAAGTTAATCAAATACGAAGAACATGATTGGAAAATATGTGCCGATCTTAAAGTCGTTGGAATGCTATGTGGTCTACAAAGTGGGTACACAAAATACTGTTGCTTTCTATGCAAATGGGATAGCCGAGCTCGTCAAGACCACTACATCATAAAGGATTGGGCAGAACGAATCGAGTTTCAAGTTGGGGTAGATAACATAAAACACTCTCCACTTATAAAGAAGGAAAAAATAATTCTACCTCCGCTCCACATCAAGCTCGGCCTTATCAAAAACTTTGTGAAGGCTTTGGACAAAGAAGGCGAAGCTTTTCATCATTTGAAGACAATCTTCCCAGAGATTTCAGAAGCAAAAATAAAGGAAGGGAGTTTGTGGGATCGCAAATAAGGAAAATGATGACCAATAACCATTTCAAAGAACTATTGTCACCAGTGGAGGCAGCAGCGTGGGATTCTTTTGAAAAGGTCGTTACTTCTTTTTTAGGCAAACACAAAAGTCCTAACTACGAGATGATAGTGAACGACTTAATCAAAAACTATGCGGAAATGGGTAAATAAAAAAACATATTATAATAAATTCTATATTACATAAATTTACATGAGAATATATAGCCATAAATCTGAATTCATCGTCCAGTTCCGAACAAACAAGAACGGGAAAAATATAAACAAAAAATTTGTTCTGAATTGAAAGATAAATCCAGCCTAAGAAAATTATATACTAATGTGTCACTTATGTATTTATCTAATTTAATTTTTTATTTTCTTTCAGGAGTAAATATGTCTTTAAAAATTCATTTCTTACACTCCCACTTAAATTTTTCCCCGCAAAATCTTGGCGACGAAAGTGACGAGCATGGCGAAAGGTTTCACCAGCAAATGAAAGTGATTGAAAGTCGGTATCAAGGATTCTGGGATCTCGCTATGATGGGCAGTTACTGTTGGTTTCTCATAAGAGAAACCGATCCTAATCTAAATAATCGTCAAAACAAGACACATAACTTTTTCAATTATAAAATAAGATCATAGAGTTAAGACAGAACCATATGTACATATGGCTGATTCCTTGGAAACTGATATATTTGTGTTCACCGACTTTACTGTCAAAAATTTATAACAAACCGACACTTTTTTAAATAAACTGATATGCAGTCTTATGAATCTCATCGAGTAATATAAATCAAGTGCAAATTTAATCATTTAATACCATGGACTACTTTAAAACAGACAAAAAAGGAAAAGAAGTCACAATTTATAGTGTCCCTTTGCTGAGGTCATGTACTTTTATTGGCATTATATGCTATACATTGTGATCAAAACAAAATTTGCATGAAGAAGCTTTAAAAGAGGACCAAGAGCGTAACAATATGCCACAATTGTTTTAAAAATAATGTGCTTGACTAGGGTCCTATAGAGGACTAAACTTTGTTCTCCAGCTTTGTAAAAAATCAAAAAATGGTGGTCACAGTCGGCGTGTGCGAATATTAATTAACATATAATATTAATTTTTTTGACACATGTTCAGTCTAATGTCAACATTTACCTGTGCTAGAGCAGCTCCCATTTTGAAGACGGGTTGGGAAGATTTTGCGTTTAATATATGTGTCACACTTTCTCATGTCACAACTTTACCACAGCTTTTCTTCTAAATTAGGTGTAATTTTTCCTTGAAAATTAGAACACATATAGACTTTGGAAGTCCAAAAATATTAAGCCAAATTAAAATGAGAATAGATTAAACATGAAATGTCACAACCCTAAAATGTCACAACTTTTTTTTTTCTACTGGTTTTGATACAGGAATAACTGTTATTTAGTGTCAATACATGAATAAACTGATTTTGGAGCATATTGTTCACATATATATTTAGCCCACCGTTAAAAAAACACAAAAAAATACAATAATTCTTGGTTCAATTTCCACCAAATATATAAGTGTTCTCATAAGGGGTTAATAGTTTAAATATGAAACTGAATAATTCACTTGCGTTCAAAGCAGTTTATGAAATGGTTGTAGCAAAACTATATATCTTCGATATTTCGAATGCATTTCTTCGATATTTGAATAAGTATGGGTACAGTGGGCGTTAATGGGTTAAGTTGTAGCGCAATGCGAAACAGGGGCTATTTCTTATACCCCATTTACAATGTATACACTTTCAAAAGTCATTTGTAACATTGATATTTCACAAAAAGTCGATGTGAAATATATCAGTTTCCAAGGAATCAGCCATATGCTATTATTTGTAGGGTACTTAAGTATTAAATGGATATATTTACTTGAATGCTTATAACTTTTGTATTAGTTCATCGGTTTTGTTCACTGATAGCTTATTTTGTTTGTAATAAAACAGAGCTTAGAGAGCAAAAAGTTTTCGAGATGCTTCCTCGCAAAGTACAAATTTTTTTATATTTTCACAAACAAAATTTAAAAAATCCGTAATGATTGTTCAATATGTTTGAATCTGCAGGACCTAGCAAAAAGTGTTGTATGTACTGATTATAGTAAATTTTATAAGCTTTCAAATTTTTTAAACCATTTTCGAATAGCTCAATTTGTTCTTGAGATATACACGATTAAGTTGAGCCATCTTTTTTGTTTTTTGAAATAACGGTAAATCGTAAATATCTCAAAAACGGTACCATTCAAGTAAAAATAACCATGATTTTCGGAATTAGGAGGTGATTTTACATAGGAATTTCACTATGGCGTCTCTGGTGCATTTTGAATGTAAACCAGTGTAATTGTTATTTTTTTCTTTCAGAATTCACATTATCATCAGATTTATTTTATTTTAGTCATCGTAACCAATATAAATGAGAGATTTATTTTTTTGGTTACGAATAACCCTTATCGCAAGTAATAAATTTTTTGGTTATCGGTGACCCACTCGACAGCAAACTATTTTTGATGAATAGTGGTAAATTTTTCCTCGAGGAACTTGCAGACATTGGTCATGCCACTCCAGCAACTCAAGTTGTTTTATATTGTTTGAATTTTTTTGCTACCGATAACCAAAAAAATCATATTACTTACAATAATGGTTATTGTTAACCAAAAAATGTTTCTCTCATTTATAATGGTTATGTTGACCAATATAAAATATGTCTTACGGTAATGGTTAATTATAACCAATATTTGAATACATCAGTATTAATGGTTAAATAGGACCTTTTTATCATATTTCTTATAACAGTTACGTCCCTGCATTTTATTATTAATATACTAGAAAAATTGTCGCGTACGTTATTTAGTTTTTTTTTAAATAATAATATAAAGAGATGATTTATCTTTAAATATGAGAGTATTGTAAAGGTGCATTATTTAGCTAAGGTTACGAATATTCAAAGAAATTAAGAACTGGCTTGATTCGCAGACTTTCGCATATATGTATGTGCACAATATAAGCACTTCCGTTTTTGTCGCGTAAGTTATCACCTCACCCATATGTCAAATACATAACCAAATATAATAATAATAATAAACCCAACGGATTACCCACCATCCCGCCCAACCGACACGAGGGGCACATCCGCATAACGCGCGGATCAAATTTGCCGAGTGTTTGAAAGGCGGAGGTTTGTTAAGCGTCGAGACCGCAAACTGTTCAGCTACAGAAAAACTTCATCAGCTGAATAAGGTGCTTACATAAGAGATTAAAATACATAAACATAAACAAAATAATTAGTTGAGAGAGGAAAGAACAGATTTTTTTATTATAAAAAGCGAGTCCGAAGTATCAAAATTACAAGAGTGAGAGTTATATTTTTCACATAAACACTGAAAAGGCTCGTGCAATTTAAAATTGGTTCTACATTGCTTCAAAAAAATAGGTTTGAAATGTCTTGAAGCTCGGGAGGGAATATTAAATTTAACTTCATTTAAAATAAATGGACTTGAAATGTGTCCGTTTATTACCATAAAAATTACACCAAGCATTTCCCTACGACGAGAAAGACTTGGGAGATCGATAAGTTTTAACCGACTAGTATAAGGTGGAAGACTGTACATTGAATCCCATTGTAGGTTTCTTAAGGCAAAAATTGGAACTGTTTTTGAATTGATTGTAGCTTGTCTATATTAACTTGATAACGCGGACTCCACACAATCGAGAAATACTCCAATATCGGTCTAACCAAGGTACTAAAAAGAGTTTTAGTAACATAAGGGTCACTAAATTCTTTTGACCACCTTTTCACAATAGCTAAAACACCTCTAGCCTTATTGACTGTTGCCTCAATATGCGGAAGTTTGCAGTTCATCGTTACGCCTAAGTCAACAAAAACCTTCACATTTTCAATACTGTGGTTATTAATTGCATAAAAAGCTGGCTGTATACCTCTACGTGAAAAACACATAAATTTACATTTCTTTAAGTTTAGCGACATATAGTTTACCTTGCACCACCTAACTAAGTACTCTAAATCCATTTGAAGCAAAGACCGATCTTCCGCGGACGCATATGACTTAAATAGTTTTACATCGTCAGCATACATCAAGATATTTGAATACTTTACTGTTGTACAGATATCATTTATGAAAATCGAAAACAGAACCGGGCCAAGATGGCTGCCCTGATTAACACCAGAGGATACATCGATAGCCTTATAAACGGAATCTTTAAAAATTAATGTTTGAGTTCATTAAAATTGGCCACACGCTTTTCTGCGAGCTTTTAGCTATAGGAAGACCGTCAATATTAAAATTCAGCTCCAAAGCCAATATTTCTGGCTTATGCGTAAGCAAGAAGTCCGTAAGGCTATCTTTGAGCCCATAATGCACATATTCTACAACCGAAATTTGTTGTATAGGAGCATCTCTAGGTGTGCGTTTTAATGTCCTCACATCTAACGGTAAATCCGAAATCTTACGGCGTAAAATTTGTAGCAGCTCATTGCCACCTTCGTAGCAGAGATTGTATTTTACAAGCCACGACCCTAGTTCTTCGTTAAAAGTAAGCGAACTGTCATTGGCAAAATCGGGCAGTTCATCACTTGATGAGTCAATGGGTTCATTGAATTCAGGCACATTATTTTCGTTAAAAAAAAAAACCATTTGGGGGCACAAAAGCTTCACCAATTGGTGCAGAGGACACTTGCTTTCAATTATCAGCACTCATTAAACGATTATTTAAATAGCTAAATAAAAACTTAAAATGAAAAACACTTATTTCATTTTTATTACATTAAGCTTACATAAAGATATATTTAAAAACATTTTCTATAAACATTTGCATTTAACTTAGAAAGGTAAATGACTTATAAAACTTTATTTTTGAACTTTATAAAAAGCTTATATTAAACTTACAAATAAATTGATATTGAAAACGCTTACATTGCGCTTATTTAGGCAAGTTTACTCCAAGTTATTTGTAAAAACACTTACAGAAATGCTGGCTGGGATAAGATGAAAATTTTAAATAAAAAATCGCTCGATATAATAATCATTAGTTTCAGGTGATAATAAAAATTAAAAAAACACCATGGATCCCGCCCATAGAGTGGGAACGGTGGCATGTTGCTACCGTTCAGGGCAACCACCCGGAGTTGGAATGGCGTAGCCCAGGGTTATTTTTTGAAGCGCTGCCGAAGGCCGCCAATGCGAAAAGGTGTTCTGCACATAAAAAACATAGATCGGAAGTTATAGTTTAATTGTGAAATAAATCCCAAATATTGGGACTTGTATCATTTTCTTCTAAGAATTTTCATTCGGGTTGTTAGGCCTTCTTTCATTGGGCGTTATTTCATAATGAAAGAAACCCTAACAATTAAGACTTACTTTCATTTTTAAAATTAGACATTCCTTCAATTTAAAATAAATGGTAATGTTAGAATAAGTAAATATAAACATGTATTTGAAAAGTAAATATAAACATGTATACACCTAATTGGACAACAGAAGTTTTTAAAATAAAATCAATTAAAAACACAAATCCTACAACATATATACTTGAAGACTATCAAGTTAATCCTATTAAGAGGGATTCTATGCATATGAACTAATGAAAACTAAATTCCCTCATGTATATTTAGTTGAAAAAGTTTTGAGACGTCGAAACAATAGAGTTTATGTTAAATGGGTGGGATTCTCCTCTGAACAGAATTCCTGGGTGAATGTCAATGATTTAGATTAAAAGAAATAAATAATTAAATAAATATATATGTTTTATAAATAAAAAAGTATTGTAAAAACTATTTCAGTTAAGTATTTAATAATAAGCCATCCTTCATGTCGATTACATTAATAATAAATGGTAATTCCTCTATATTGATTGCAAATTATTTGCCTCCCATAGAATTGAAGCAAGATTATGTTTGCGGGTTAATTAGTTTTGACTCGTATCATACAATTCCAAATGTGGACAAAGAGAACAATTTGTTTCACATTGGACAAATGGCTGTTGAGATACCTATTGGAACACATGAATTGGATGATATAGTTGAGACAATTACAAACAAATATGAACCTTTTAATAAAGGATTTATTGATATAAAAGCTAATTCTAATACATTTCAACCCGAAATCATAAGTAATAATGAAGAAGTGGATTTTACTAAAGAATGCTCGATTGGCTCATTACTCGGTTTTAGTAAAAGAATATTCAAGCCAAACATTATATTACTCTGACAATCCAGTGGATATAACACAAGTAAATACAAATCTATTGAATGTAGAAGGAAAGAGGGCAATGAAGAGAAAAAGGGAGGGAGATAGTGTGAAGGCGAAGAAAGATAGAAAGAAGAGTTGTACTAGGTGGCAAGTCTGCTTGAAATTGACATATTTGGGACACGGTCGCAAATGCCTCACTTGATACCCATATTGGCATATCTTGCTAAATTAAAAAAAAAAACAAGTAAGGAAGTCTAAGTTCGGGTGAACCGAACATTAAATACCCAGCGTTAGTTTTCAGAAAAAGGGGGCGTAGTTTTAATCCGATTTCGCCCATTTTAAAAACCAATCTATTCCCAGCCTAAACAATAGCGAATTTGTTGGGCGCGGCCACGCTCCTTGCTTATAAAGCTTTAACCGCTTACATGAGCCAAAAGTACTGAATCGATCTTTACAAGGGTTATACCATGTCTTATATAAATTTGGAAAAGAAGGCGTGCCATTCCCATAACTTTTAACGTATTGTGTGAAATTTTTTGATATACGGATGTATGTGTCCATTATTCAATATTTACCTAATTTTAAAAAAGTGGTTGGTGGCATGCCCACGGATTTTATTATGTTGTTTGTCGCTATTTGAAGATCAGTTTTCATTGCAGATCTTTATGATACTTTCACAGTGGCTTGTTAATAGTGAAATGTTGATATTTTGTTTATTCACTTGTGGGCGGTGCCACGCCCATTTGCCAAAATATTACCAAAAAACCTTTAAAAATCACTAATAACATCAGAAGGTGAATGAGTGTACTAAATTTTAGCTTTATATCTTTATCAGTTAAACAGATATTGCATATTCCGGTGGTCGTTCACCGATTTTTCTTATTTTCTGTGGTTGTACTCTACATAAACATAACATGCCTGGTACCTAGTTTCGTAAACCTATCTCACACCGTGCTGAAGTTATTAGCAGTCGAATTTGAAAACTGCGTGACTCATAAGTGGGCGGTGCCACTCCCACTTTCCAAAATTTTGCGAAAATAATGTAAAGAATATGAAAATTGATGTATGTACCAAATTATATTATTTTAGTGGTATCAGTATATTAGATATGGACTCTTCAATATTTCCACCTCCTTTCAATATAACTTTTATAAAAAAGTAGACGTGGTCGCCAAGCGATTTCGTTTATTTTCTATATCTGAATTTAACACAACAATAGTATGCCCTCTACAAAATTTCGTTATACTAGCATAAACTGTTCTCAAGTTATTAAGAGTCAAAATTTTAAAATTTCTTCAAATATATGTGGGCGGTGCCACCCCCTTTTCAAAAAATTTTATAAAATCCGCCTTAGAACATATAAATCAATACATATTGCAAATTTTATCATTGTAGCTGCTTCTGATATGGAATTAACCCGTTTTATACGTTTTTCGAAATTTTCGATATCGAAAAAGGGGGCGTGGTTATCATCCGATTTCGCCCATTTTCAATAGCAACCTACCTTGGCCAGAAAGTAACCTGTGTGCAAAATTGAATGCAAATATCTCAATTTTTACTCAAGTTATCGTGTACTCGGACGGACAGACGGACGGACATGCCTTAATCAATTCCTCTTTTCAACCTAAGAACTTTCATATATGGACCCCATATCTAACTCGATTATTTTGCGCCGTTACATAGTACCGTTATGTGGACAAAATTAATATACCCTTGTACTAGTACTAGTACGCTGGGTATAAAAATTGCGGTATGTGCCAACCCTGTGCATGGCCGCAAGTGGCAACACATTTAATCTTAGAATGAATCATATTATCTATAATGACAAATTTTATCCAAATCGGTGGAGCGGTTCCTAAGCTATCAAGAAAAATTACAAAAATGCGGTTAGGTGACAATCCTGTTTAAGATTTAGATATCTGGAATGCGGTCGACAATACCTTTCATTTGATACTCATATTTGCATATCTTGCTCGATATATATAAAAAAAATATTGATAGGTGGCAACCCTGTGAACCGCCCCAAGTGGCAACACCCACGAATATAATCTTAGAATGAATCATACTATCTATAATGCCAAATTTTATCCAAATCGGTAGAGCGGTTCCTTAGATATCAAGAAAAATTAATAAAATGCGACTAAGTGGCAATCCTGTTTAAGATTTACATATTTGGAATACGGTCGAAAATACCTTTCCTTTTATACCCATATTGGCATATCTGGCTCAATATTAAAAAAAAAAAAAAAAATAGATATAGGTGGCAACCCTGTGGACCGCCCCAAGTGGCAACACCCACGCACATAATCTTAAGCTGCCTTATTGGTTACTTAGCATAGCCTTGACTTGACTTGAGAACAGTCAGCGTCTGGCATTCGAGGTGTTTGGTCGTGTTAATTCATATTTTCTCGAATTTACTCAGTGAGAGTTGATTATCACACTTGACTCTTATTTGATTCGTAAGGCTTTTTTGAATAGATTTCAGTATACCTGAACAAATTCTCTTTTCATTTGGTGTTGTTTTCTTCCGGTGAATACGCCCCCCGGGGCAAGTGATCATAGGGAGAATCGCTATGCTTTGCTTGCGACCCCTAATAAAAAAAAGAAACTTACAAGCGGGAAACCTGTAGATATATTCCCAGAATTACGTGAAGTGGTAGTGCCTGATCCTAAATATCTTGTTCTTTCGTGTGCTGATAGCAATAAAAAAATACGCGACTTTTCATGCTTTGCTATTCACAAGGCTATACAAATCATCAGTAAAGAGGTTATATCGATCACCGAACTCCGAGATGGAAACCTTTTACTGTTGGTAAAAGACAAAAAAATAGCCCAAAAATTCGTTGCCACTAAGCAATTGCACGGCATATGCGAGGTAAATTTTGCTTATCACAACTCCCTCAATACAACTAAGGGGACAATCTACGCTCCCTATTTAAACAACGTGTCTGACGAAGAAATAGTAAGGGAACTAAGCAGCCAAGGTGTCACTTCCATCTTTAAATTCAAAAAAACTGTTGATGGTAAAGAGGTCTTCACCGGTGTAGTTCTTCTGTCATTTGACACTTACAAACTGCCTAATAAACTAGACATATCATGGCACGCCGTGAAAGTGAGGGAATACCTTCCCAACCCCATGCGGTGCAAACAGTGTCAATTGCTTGGTCATACAACTAAGTGGTGTAAAAATAACCCTGCATGCGTTACGTGTGCACTTCCCCCTCATGAACCTACCCCCTGTACACGAATTACGTGTGTGAATTGTTCAGAGCAACATTCATCGGCATCGAGAGAGTGCAAGAAATTCCAAGAAGCTAAAGACATCTTAGCTATAAAAACAAGAAACAAGTGCTCGATGAGCGAAGCTAGGGAAATATACCGTACACAAATTACATTGCCCCCCACCAGTCAGTCAGCTACTTATGCTGCTGCCCTTTCATTTTCAGAACCTCCATCCACTTCCAGTACAAAAAGTACATCCAACTCGAAAACTGGAACAAACACAATCAACAACACAATCAATGCCAAAACAGCCAACGAAAAAACGAATCAAGAACAAAAAAATACTCCGAGCACAAGTTTCTCATTTAAAAATTCTTGTCTCGCCACCACTACACAAAGTACAGCTAATTCAAAAACTACTACCTGTGAAAACAACAACGACAAAAACGACATCAACACCAAAGCCTTTGAGCTAAATAACTACTTAAATCAAAAAGTCTCCAATGATCAAGCACCTCTTTTTCCAAGCAGCTACACACCCACTAACAAAATAAATCAAGAGAGCTTCTCTCTCGAAACAACAACTAAAAACACTAACGAAAATTACTCATCGCCAAATCAACAAACAAATAACTATCTTCAAACAAACACACAAACAATTACTGAAAGTAATTTCAGCACAAATTTTTTTACCCCACTCCCATCGATTCACAGAGTTATTTCTTTAACTCAATTATCTCATATGTCGGACTCTTCCGACGAGTAAAACTCAAACGCAAATCCATTAATTTTATACCCTTCTCGACTCATCTTAACCTTTATTATCCATTACAAAAATTTATCATGTTCACGTTTCTTCAATGGAACATGAACGGATACTTCAACAATTACCACGAGCTTAGGTTGCTAATCTCTGAATTTAAGCCTGATATTATATCCCTTCAAGAAACACATCTTGACCATAATTGTAATCCTGTGCCACCTTTGCCTTACACAGCTTACTTCCATAATCCAAGCAACGAACGCAAACACGGGACTGGTGTTCTCATCAATAAAAGTGTTTGTCATAAAAGAATAGACATACAAACCAACTTGAACATTATTGCTATCGAAGTTAAAGCTAATATAACTTTTACCCTCATATCGGTTTACTTCCCACCCGGTAAAGTTTTTGATATAACCCAGTTCAATTTAATCCTTTCCTCCCTCCCTAAGCCACTGATAATAGCAGGAGATGTTAATGCTTGGAGCCCCTTATGGGGTTCCGCAGTACAAATCAAAAGGGGCAAAGATATTGAAGACCTAATTTGTTCACAAGACCTAACCGTCTTAAATGACAAATCCCCTACTCATTTTTCAACGCATGGCACTTTTACTCATGTTGACGTCACCATATCTTCGACAAGTATCTACCCACTCCTCTCTTGGAAGATTCTAAACCAGCTATGTGGGAGTGACCACTTCCCGATAATTTTTTACCTAAACTGCAACAATACGAACAAATTTGTTCATATACCTAGGTTCAAAACTGATGAAGCGGACTGGGTCAAATATCAATTAGCATGTGAAGAGCAGTGTCAACTACTCCCTTTCAGTGCAAACATTAATAAAGAAGCAGCTTCCCTTAAAAAGATTATTCTCAATTCAGCTACGTCATCTATACCCCAAACACGACCCCCAACCTCTAGCAAATCCATACCATGGTGGAGCAAACACCTGGCTGAGCTACGTAAAACAAAGCAAGATGCCTGGTATACTTTTAAGAGATCCCGGTCGAAACAAAATCTAATGACCTACAAGGCTGCGAATGCCAAATTCAAATTCTTTTCGAAAAAAGCAAGAAAAGATAGTTATAGTCTGATCACTAGTTCAATAAATCCGTCATCTTCACCAAAGGAAATTTGGAGAAACATAAAAAAGTTATCTGGATCCTACAATAATATCACTATACCTCGACTTATGTTTAACAACAAGCTCGTCACCTGTCCTAAAGAAGTGGCAAACGTTTTCGCCAAACATTGGTCTGAGTACTCAGATGACACAAACTTCCCCCAAAACTTTGTTATAGAGAAAAATAGGATTTTGAATGAACAATATCGTCCACCGCAAAAACTCTTCCAATCAGCAATGGAAATTGACAGCCCCATCACCTTAACGGAGTTTGAAAACTCTGTCAACCATACCAAAAAATCCTCACCTGGACTGGACAGGATTAGTTATGCAATGCGTCCGCTAAAACAAGAATTTTAAGTTTATACAACAACAGTTTCTGTTCTGGCATAATTCCTCAAAGCTGGAAATGTGCTGTCATTTCCCCGATTTCTAAGCCTGGTAAACCAACAGATAACCCATCCAATTTCCGACCAATCTCTTTACTACCATGCATTAGCAAAGTTCTGGAAAAAATAATCGCCAGTCGACTAATGTGGTTTGCTTCCAAACACAAACTGTTGAGTCAAAATCAGGTCGCTTTTAAGAAAGATCACAGCACCATTGATGCGCTGCTATCTTTTGATCACTTCTGTTCGTCTGCTCTTTCCAGTAAAAATCACGTTTCAACCCTCTCCCTGGATTTCACAAAAGCGTTCGACCGCATTGGTGGGCATATTGTTCTGAGACAATTAAAAAAATGGGCTGTAGGTCCAAAATTTATAACTTAATCAAACATTTCTTAAAAAACCGAAGATTTGTAGTCCGTATAAACGGTTCCTCTTCCGAGCAGTACAATTTGGAAAACGGGATCCCCCAAGGATCCCCCCTTTCCGTAGTCTTATTTGTCATCGCTTTTGATGAACTAAGCAAAATAGTAGACAAATACAACATAAGTCACAGCATCTATGCGGATGACTTTTTAATATTTACCAAACAAAGCAATCTAGAAACAGTTAAAACAATATTTAATAACATCCTTGATGACATTTCTCTATGGTCGCTCGAGTCTGGCGCGATTATTTCATACGAGAAATGCAACATCTTGCACATTTGTCGGAAGAGAAACTGCTCCAATATACAAATCAGTTACAATAATGTACTCATAAATAATGTTACCCAAATGAAAATATTAGGAGTTTATTTCGATTGTAAATATACGTTTAGATCTCATTGCATTTATATAAGAAACAAACTTTTCAAACGTCTTAACATTGTAAAATACTTTTCATCTAAGAAATCATTTGTACATATTTCCACACTTAGTTCTATTGTAAAATCAGTAATTTTATCTATAATTGATTACGCGTTACCAATATATGGAGCCTGTGCCAAAAGTAACCTAAATCTTCTCTGCGCGCCATATCACGCTGCGATACGGAGAAGCTTACGAGCTTTCGCCACCACTCCTATAAGCAACATTCTGGCTGAATCCGGGCTCCCCAGTATATCTGAACGGGTTACCTACATGACTGCTGTGCTTATACACAAAACGTTATGTTGCAGTAACAACAGCCTTTATAACAACGTCATGAACGCAGCGAAACGCAAACGCTCCCCAAAAAAACCTTCAACTTTACATCGAGTACTTACCATGGCTAAAAAAATGAACTTTACAATTAAACCCACTCGGAAAGTTTATCCTAAATACCCACCGTGGCAGCTTTCCGAATCGTCGTTCATCAACACCCTGGAGTGTTATCGAAAGCCAGACACCTCTCCAACCACCTACCAAAAAATATTTTTGGAATTGAAACATCAACAGAACATGAAATCATTCAAGTTTATTTTTACCGACGGCTCTAAAAATGACCGCTCAATATCTTTCTCCGTAGTAACGGAAGATCTTGCCGTCCTGAGGAAAGGAATAATGCATGAACACTGTTCCGTCTACACCAGCGAAATTTTTGCTATCTACCAAGCAGTCGAAATAGCTTCGAAAGAAAAGGGGAAATTCTGCATATGTAGCGACAGCCAATCAGCTGTTGATGCCGTTCGCAACCTCAGAAACAACAGCATGTTAGCATCTTATATACGAGACCTACTTATCAAACACAAAGCCAAAATTAAGTTGATGTGGGTACCAGGCCATTGCGGAATTTCAGGTAACGAATTCGCCGACTGCGCTGCTAAGGAACTGCATAATCAACCCGTATATTGCTTTGACACCCTCGAAAAATCCGATGTGAAGAACTCAATAAAAAAGCATCTTTACAAAGAGTCTTTAACAAAATGGAAAGAGTACGTCAACCATTATTCGGACATAAACCCCAACAAAGCTAAGCCCATCTTTTTTGCTGAATGTAAACATACCGATATTTTGATATTTACTAGGCTACGTTTGGGTCATACACAACTTACTCATAGCCACTTATTAAATAATGGAGATGCTGCCTGTCGTTTCTGCGGGGCGATCAGCACGTCAGTAAAGCACATTCTAAATGACTTCAGTCACTTCAACAACATAAGGCGAACGATTTTCGGCACAGAGCTTCCAACCAACCTCCTCACCAACACTTCACCGCATAATATAAATACCATGTCAAACTTTCTAATGAAATGTAACATATCTCATCTTATTTAACGTATGATAAAAATTACACTTTAAAATAGATATAAGATCTAGATATTAAAATTATATATACATATTCTTAATGTAAGATCAGCTGATGGCCTCGAGCTTGTGCTGTAATTTCGTATTTTTTGTATATTTATATACTTTAAATAAACATTATCTGACTTGAGAACTGTCACTTAGCACTTAGAAAAATAACAAGAGAGCAAACTAGCCAGTTTCAAATAAGAGTAAAAGTTTCCCATATGGAATTGCTTTTTAAAAGTAATCGTGTGATTTTTTACATATACCAAAAAAACTATAAAGCATTTTGGGTGGAAAAAAATTTTTTTTTAGGTTAGCCTAATTTCAACTCAATTTATTTGACAGTAAGTTTTGCGGCTGCCATATGAATAATATACATCCAAAAATTCTTATCTCTATAGAATAGTTGGAGCATTTTTTTCAAAATGTTAAAAAAAAAAATCTCATGGCGCTCACTAAACTTAGAATTTACATAGAAAATCAAAACTCAACAGAAATCTAAGTCAAGTCAAGTAGGGTAATCGGATACATGCAAACTTTATTAAACAGAACGCTAAGTGGCAGTTCCCAAGTCAAGTCAAGTATATGCTAATAATAATGCCCAACGGATTACCCACCATATCCCTCCCGACCGGCGCGAGGGGCCCATCCGCATGACGCGCGGATTGTTCTTTCGTGCCGAGTCTTTGAAAGGTTTTGGTTTGTTAATCGTCGAGATCTAAAACTGCTCAGCTACAGAGAAAACCTCATCAGCTAAGTAAAAAAGATTACACAATTAATAAATAATTAGTTAACAGCGAAAAGTTATTGTTAAGAATAAAGATAAGAATAAAAGGATATGAAAAAAAAAAAAAAAAAAAAAATTGTTGCTATGTATTTAGGATAGAAAGAATTGACTTTTTTATGCTGTATAGTCAGTCTGAGATATCAAACGTACCAGAATGAGAATTATAATCTTGACACAAACAACGAAAAGGCTCATATAATTCAAAATTAGTTCGGCGCTGTTTCAAGATAAGTGGTTTAAAATGTCTTGATGGACGAGAAGGTACATTGAAGTTCACTTCGCTCAAAAGAAACGGGCTTACGATTGAACCATTTAGTAATTTAATCATGAAGACAATTCCAAGCATTTCCCTCCGACTAGAAAGGCTGTGAAGATTAATTAGTTTTAAGCGACTCGTATACGATGGCAAATTATACAAGGGATCTCAGTGAAGATCTCTTAAGGCAAATAGTAAAAATTGTTTTTGAACTGATTCTAAGCGATCCACATGGACCTGGTAACGCGGGTTCCAAATAATAGAACCGTATTCAAGTATCGGTCTGACTAATGTAGTAAAAAGAGTTTTAGTTACATAAGGGTCGCTAAATTCTTTAGACCATCGTTTAACAAATGCTAGAACGCCTCTAGCTTTATTGACTGTTACGTTAATGTGGCAGTTGAAACTGAGTTTGTAATCCATAGTAACCCCAAGGTCAACAAAATCATACATTTGCTCAAGATTATAATTGTTAATTGTATAGGAAGCCGGCTGTGAAATTCCTCTCGAAAAACGCATGTACTTACATTTCTTTAGATTAAGCGGCATATAATTTAAATCGCACCAAGTAACTAGTGTATTTAGATCTGAATGAAGCTTATTGCTATCTTCGGGTGATGCGAATGACAAGAAAAGCTTTGCATCGTCGGCATACATTGACATTTTCGAAAATTCTATTACTGTAGAAATATCATTTATAAACAACAAGAACAGAATCGGGCCCAGATGGCTTCCTTGAGGAACTCCAGAGGAGACATAAATAACATCGGATTCACAATTTTTAAACACTACTTTTTGTATTATGTCGCTAAGGTAAGAAGAGATCCAGCGATTGAGACCCGGCTGGAAACCCAACTGATCTAGTTTATGAATAAGTAACGAGTGACACACTTTATCGAAAGGTTTGCTGAAATCAGTATAAATAACGTCGGTGTGCAGATTTTTTCTAAAGCCATTTGAGACATGATTTGTAAATTCAAGTAAATTTGTAACGGTGGACTTTCCATTCAAACATTTTTGGGATGGCAGACAGCTTCGCTATGCCACGATAGTTCTCTATAGAAGCCTTGCTTCCGCTTTTATGAAGCGGTAGAAGAAACGACTCTTTCCATGCTGTTGGAAAAACACCACACTTTAGTGACAGATTGAACAAATTGGTAAGGGGTTTGTAAATATTGTTAGCGCACTTCTTCAAGAAGCATGTAGGAATCCTATCAGGACCACATTTAAAAGATTCTTTCAAGGTTTTCAGATAAACAAGAACATCATTGGCGCATATAGTTGGACAATTAATTACATTGTTCCCATGTAGCTCATAGGGATAATTTATAAAGTCAGAATTAGTGACGGCAGAATAGTTAGAAGTGAAAAATTGCGCAAAGAAATTTGCGATACCTTGATTATTGCTAGATAAACTGTCTTTATATTTCATGGCTGAGGGTAATCCCACTACTTTTCATTTAGAATCTACGAAATCATAAAATGTCTTCGGATTGCGAATAATGTCTCTTTTAGTTGTAGAGATATAGGCTTTATAGCACTTTTTATGCAAGTCGATGTACCTCTTACGTAGAACAGAATACAACAAGTAATGTTTGTTTAACCCCGATTTCTTAAATAATTTGAAAGAACGCGTTTTTCCATTTTTCAACATCATAAGCTCTTTAGTAAACCAAGCTTGCGTTGGATGATCATATGTTATTTTACGTTTAGGAACAAACTTCTCAAATAAGTAGTAAATTGTTTGATTAAAGTGTAAAACGTTTTAATCGATATCGCCACAAAGCTCAGGCCAAGTTAATTTAGACAGTCCTCTATTTAATTTCTTATAGTTGGATTTTGAGAAGTTAAAATCAAAGTTACTATTTGAGCAGCATTGTGTACATTGGCCATTACTTAAGGTTTCGTGAAATATTTCCATAGAAGGGTGATAGACGTCTTCGGGTAAAGCCAACGGATCACAACGATTTACAGAAAATTTGTTTTTATCATCAACATAAATTAAATCTAAGATTTTACCAAACTTGTTAGAGGTAACATTTATTTGACTAAGGCAGAGATCGGAAATTCCATCCAAAAAGTCATTGAATCCCAGTTTGGATGGATTTGGAATAATGTTTCCATCAGATATGTTCCACGATATATGCGGTAGGTTAAAATCACCTAAAACAATCATCGAGTCAGAAGCTTTAGTCAATAAGTTAACAGTTTTGAGCAGAGGGACATCCTGCATGTAGATTGAAAGATCAGATGCTGGAGGGATGTAGCAAACAGACATTTAAACTCAATGGTATCCGTGTTATGTACATTAACCTCCTCTGAAGGAATAGAGGAATGAACGGCAAGTAGAACACCACCCCCGCCTTGTTCAAGCGATCATGTCTATAAACTTGATATTCGTTACAAAAAAACTCGGAATTGAAAACATGCGGTTTTAGCCAAGTTTCAGTAAAAGCAATAACGTTATAACTGCAATGGAAAGATTTCAAATACAGATCATTTAATTTGGTATTTAAACCTCTGACATTTTGGTAGAAGACATTCACGGACTTAGAACTCAGTTTTTTGACTCAACATTACGCGAGATTTTAGCTACGTTGTCAACATTTCTATTCGGCCTGTACTGAAATTCCCGCACAAGAGCCCCGGGAGGCCAAAAAGAACTGTCCAAAAGAGAGTCAAAATCTGTCCGGATACGTCAATTTTAAACGAAGTCATATTCCGTTGGTAACCGAAATTAAATTTTCGAACAGTGAAGGTTTTATCTTTAATCTTAGAAGAAATATGGTACCTCAAATCATCTTCAGTAGTGTCTGGATGGAACCGAGACACAAAAATCGATTTTTTTTGAGGGACCACAACCAGCTTTCTAACAATTGGTTCGGATTTCGTCGCAATAGTTGGAGGTTCCAGGGTTTTTTATTTGTTTACCTTGGGGGGGGGGGGCGTTTTTGGACGTTGCCCGAACAACCGTACTAGGTACTGGAGATGCCAAATCTTTAAGTTCAATGGCTGGAGGCAGGTTCGGCGCCGTTGAAGTAGTAGGCAGATCAACCGTACGTCTGCTCGTGTTTTCGCGATTGGCTTCGCGATTTTCAGGGCATTCCAAGTCAAAAACTACAGGCTTTAAAGTCTTGAAAATATTTTCATACTTCTTGAACTTTTCAGTCAGCAGTGAAAAATCTTTGGCGATTTCAGAAAACCCGTTTCTAATGTGCCTTAAGGTTTTACATAGCTCAACTTCCGTCGATCGACATTTAGCACAGGACCAACGCAGGCCTTTGCCGTCGTTAATTAAGTCAGCTATCCGACCAGTTAACCCGGCGCATTTTGCGTGGACAAGTCCATCGCACAGCCAGCACGCTACAAAGCGTTCGGACTCGCTTTTAATCTGACAATTTTCAAACAAACACGACATTTTTTACAAAAGTTAATTAAAAGAATATATAAAAAATTAAGAGATAAAAAATTTAGTTTTATGAAAATGAAAGTGAAAATTAATGTTATCAAATCACAAGAAAAAGCAACCCTGACAGTTTGAAGGGCACAGAACTGAGCGAGCAGTTTTAGACACACCGTAATTGACGTTTAATAAACCACGCAAACAGCTGTAACAAAAGAGAGATTAAAAAAGCAAATCAGCACACAACAACAATTGCAATATAAAGTACGAGCCTTTCAGCAAATAAAATATGCAAAAAAAAGAAACTCGGCACACACAAAATCAGTATAATGAATTTAGATAATTTATCACTATTCAAAGCTTTAAGTAAATTTTTTCACACCAAGTTGTGAAGCACATTAAGTATTTAACTCTTTTTTAACTTTTGATTATTAGAATATTAAGAAATTATTTAATTTTAAAGAAAACCACAGAGAAAATAAAAACACAACTACACAGCTTGACGTTTGCGAATTAATCGTTGCATAATGGCTGCCAAATTGTATCCAAATCGGACGAGCGGTTCCCGAGATATAAAGAAAAATAAATCAAATGCGGTGAGGTTGCAACCATACTTAAGATTTACATTATTGGAATACGACACCTTTCATTTGATACCAATATTTGCATATCTTGCTCATTATAAAAAAAATTGAGATAGGTGGCAACCCTGTGAACAGCCCCAAGTGGCAACACCTACGCATATAATCCTAGAATGAATCATACTATCTATAATGACAAATTGTATCCAAATCGGTTGAGCCGCTCCCGAGATTTAACGAAAAATAATTAAAATGCTAGCAATGGAACACCTTTCGGGTATTTGGGTAACCTTCCGGCTGGCAAAAGAACAAAGCTATTTCTCGATTGAAAGTATCGAATCTCTTTATGGTTTCGATATTATTTTCTAATCTTTACTGATCAAAAGTGGAAGTGGATGAACATTTACATTTTATAAAAAAAATAAAAATAAAAAACAACCACTGGAGGAGCTTAACACCATGTTGTCGGACGACGATTTAGGTAAGTCAATACCTAATTAAAGGAAACACAAACTATCTTTTTTACTTTGGTTTGACCAACGCAAGTTGTTTTGGAGCTTCTGCCAGAATAATATCGTTTTCTACTATCCATGGTACAAAACAATATAGCAAACAAACCGCCAAGGTATTTTACTACCTTTTAATTAGTTTGGATTAATGTCTTTGTGCTATTTTCAGTACAAAATTAGTGAATCTTTGCAAAATACTTTTGAGTAACTTCCTTATGCCTACATAATATGTAAGGTGCTTAGTTTGATGACATTTTCATATAAGAAGTGCGCACTTCGGCTACGGCTATCAAAAACAGCAACTCTTGTAAATGAAAATAATACGTAAGGTGCTTAGTTCGATGACATTTTCGTATAAAAAGTGCGCACTTCGGCTACGGATATCAAACACAGCAACTCTTGCAAATGAAATTGGTAATTAGCAGGCTTACGCCATAGGCCCACGGTATGTTGTTTTGTACCATGTATTGTAGGAAACAATACAAACTATTTTTTTTTTTATTGTACGGACGTACACTCTGCACAGAAGTAAAATGTTTAATTACCGGTTTCGGGTCAATGATACCAAAGGCCACTTTTGATACGTCCCCCACATTTTTAGACATGTTTTAGTACCTAGTTGTGAACCAAAGCAAAGAAATACCAAAGATTCAAACTCTTGCTAAAAACTCTTTCTAATTTAATTAGGCGATGTTTCACTTGAAGATGTACTAGAGGCAAATTTAAACGACCTTGAATGATCCGGAGCTGAATGCAAGTTTAGAAGACAACGAGGATGAAACTGATGTTGGTGGTTTTTCATCTTTTGAAGCGGTAATCGTTTACGTGGGCTACCGAGCGCTAATACACAACCAAAAATGTTGGGATATGTATCAGAAGACGCGCTTTGGTCCCAGGAGCATGAATATAACTCCTCTGAAAAAATATTTTCAGTAGTGTGCGTGATATTTGCAATCAAAGTTCACAATTTTCTGTGTTTTTCGTGTAGTTGTTGTAATCACAGATTACACTGTGAGAAAAAAATGCAAAAGTGTGTTCTGAGCGGGATCGCAAAGCCGGTGTTGGACCGGCTGAGGGTTATTTTTTTGAAGCGCGGCCTAAGGCCGCCTACTCGGAAAGGTGTTCTGCACATAAAAAACATGGATCGGGCCCGCAAATCAGAATTTGACCTGGGTTATTTTCAGTTTTTCGCAAATATTGATTCATCGGAGTTATATTCATGCTCCTGGGACCAAAAGGCGTCTTATGATACCCCTCCCGACATTAGCACTCGGTAGTCCTAGTAAACGATTACCCTTCAACAAATCGTACCAATTTCTGAGTCCACCGAAAACGAGAACAGCTGGATTTGAAATTTTTTATTATACTTTAAAGTTAAATCATATATATTTAATGTATTCTTCACATGTATTGCAAATATATACATCATTTCCTAGGGTAAAATCTCGTTGTTGTTGTTTTTGTTGTTACCAGTGCTTCGCCCTGCCCAAAGGGCCAGTTCACCAGAGTGAAAATGGTGTTAGAAGAGTGTGTTCAGTAGAACAGGAGAAGAGATGTTGTGTGTCATGAGGGACCATACCGGATGCAGGGCATATGTTCGGTATGGTGGGGTTCAGTCTGGATAAATAGGAGTTCAGCCTATTGCAATATCCAGACCGGAGTTGTGCCAGCATGAATTTAGTTTCCCTCGGAAGGACACGTTCTTCCTCAGCAAGAACAGGTGGTTGGGTGTAAAGAACGGAGTTCACAGGCCGAGATATGTCCACCGACTCGGTGTGGAGGTCCTTTAGGGCCCGCATGTGGTCCCGTAGATCAAACGGCAACGAGATGTGATGCCGGATCTCATCATAATGCTTTCTGAGATGGGCAAAATCTCGTCAAACTTTTGTTTTCTTTTTACTGATTAGCTGTGCATGAATTTCTCATCCCGAAATATACCAAAATCTTTCGAATATTAACGGTATGGCCTACGATTCTGGCAAACAAAACAAATTGTGAAACTTCAAAAACCCGGAAATCGTCCAAAAATTATAAATCAGACTACTGTATACTGGGAGTTGGGCACTTTAGTACTTTACTAATCAAAAGTGAACTTTCAATTGCGGAAATGGATCAACATTTACATATATTTTATAAAAAGGTAAAAAACACCAAACGGAGGAGCTGTTGTCGGATAATAAAGGAAAGGGAATGAAATGAAATGAAAGGAATAGAAATAAAAGGAAAATAAAGGATATGAATGGAAAGGACCGGAAAGGGTCGAAAAGAAAGGAAATAAGGGAAAGGGAAGTAAAGGACAGGAAGGGAGAGCAAAGGAAAGGTAAGGAAAGAAGTATGTAACCTCTAAGATTTCGGAGTGGTTGACTAAGCGTCGGTGTCTATTTAGTCGGGGACAGTGTCAGGTTCATCATGTAAAAACGTTAAAGATTTTTTTTATTTTCCCCTTGTAAGCATAACTTGAAGACTTTTTATTTGAATTTATGTATTCAACTCTTTAATTACTAATTTTCTTTACAAAATTCGAGAAGCGTGAATAATAAAAAATAAATATATTTAAAGTTTTTAACCTGGGCTTTAAATAGGAAAAAAATAAAATTTCTTGAGCGTTTTATTGTGACCTGGATATAGGGCTTCAGAGAAAAGCATTTTAAAATAATTTAATAAATCAAATCCATGCTTATTTTCATAGTAAACTTGGTTTAGCATTTTGCTTTTTATAATTAACTCTCCAAAGAAAAAAAGGGTTAGTATTTAGACACAGTAATCTAAAAATAATTCATTGCATCAAATCTTTGCGGATATTTTCGAAGTCAACTTAGTCTATAGTCTAAGATCCCATCGCAAGATCGCTACGCTCATCGAGTACACGGTAAAAAGCATATTTTTATATTAGTTTCCAACGTGCACCATGCTGCCATTTCAAAAATGGCAGCTAATATTTTTAATAAATGTTTGGGCGCTGCTGCCACCGGGTTGCGACCAACTGCGCGATTGCTGCCACCACTTTTTGAGTTCACTAGTGATCTTACGGTGGGATCTCATACTATTAGTAAATCTTTTAATAACTCTTTCAAAGAAAAAAAAGTTAGAAGAGAAATCAACTTGATATAATTCAATGCATATAATCCATGCACAAATTTGTATGCATTTTTAGATTTTTTTTTTTCGAAAAAAATTTTTTCCAAAATGTTAGTGTACAAAAAGGAATCGTAAATATTCTCTTAGAATATATGGTTTAGTAAAACCTTTAATAAATCTTTCGTAAGAAGCTTTTCAAAAAAAAAAAGTTAGAAGAGAAATAAATTTAAAATAATTCAAAACATCAAAACCATGCATAAATTTGTATGCAATTTTCGGTTGTTTTTTTCATTCAGAAATGTTCCGAAATGTTAGTGTACAAAAAGGAACCGTAAATATTCTTATAAAATATATATATATATATATATATGGCTCGATATACAACAGTTATATCATTAACTTCCTAGATTTTTGCGCCGAGCTTCTCTTCCAATTTGTGGTGTGCCGCTTTGAAATTTTTTCCTACAAATTGGCTGGACCTACGGTTTTTTGCCGACTCCGAACGGCATCTACAAAGCAGATGAATTTTTGCTGAGAAGCCTTACATAGCAGAAATACACTCGGAGAGTTTGCCAAACCACTGCCGAGGGGCGACCCCGTTTTGAAAAAACTTTTTCAAACCACTGTTTTATGTAACCTGTACCAGGGCTCGAACCAGGACCTTCGGTGTGGTAGGCCGACAACACTACCTCCACACCACGGTGGCCGCCACTTATATTTATTATTCGAGGAGATACGATATGAAATAAATGGAATAGAAATTGATCGAACTAGAAAGTTGGGTATTGCAACAACAATGAAAAATTATGTATCACTTAACAATTTTGAGAGTACAAATCTAAAAAATGCATTTTAATTTTTGTATACAGTCATCGACTGATACTGATCGCGAACGGTTGTGTCTACAGTGCGTTGAGTTATTCTCTTGTGTTTCTTACACCTCATTTGTCTCAGACAAATTTTTTTCTTTGCAACTAAGCAAGTATTTATTAGTGCATTCTTAAACTTTAGATTCTAAAAAACAATGTCCCAGCCGGAACACCCTCTCGGGGATAACAGGTGGGCTGTGTTATCCCCAAAATCCAAGCGAAAAAAATTCGAACCTCTCTGTCTAGGTAACGTTGAATCTTTTCCACCTTTACAGACAAAAAAACAACAAAACCAGAGGTATTTAGTAGCAAGTGCTGTTGACGCACAAAAGCCATTAAATAAGTATTCCTGTTTTGCTGTGCATAAAGCTCCGAAATTCTAAACATTTCTGAGCTTAAAGACGGTAATCTTTTACTATTCGTAAAAGACGAAAAAATTGCCCAAAAATTCTTAAAAACAAAAGGGCTATCAGAAATTTGTAAGGTTAAAATTGAATTACACAACAACTTTAATAACACCAAAGGCACAATTTACGCCCCATGTCTAAACGACGTACCCGATGATGAAATTGTTGCTAACTTGAGCGAACAGGGTGTTGTGTCCATTTACAAATTTAAAAAGAGGGTCAATGGAAAAGAAATCTCCAGTGGAGTAGTGCTACTTACGTTCGATAAATACCATTTGCCTGAAAAGGTAGAAGTCTCCTTGTATACTACTAAGGTAAGACCCTACTACGCTAATCCAATGAGATGCAAAAATTGCCAGCTTCTTGGTCATACCATAAAACGATGCTCCAAAACCCTAGCATGTGAAAATTGCTCCCTCCCTCCCCACACACCAGATACTTGTTCCCGCTCTTTTTGCGCGAACTGGTGATCATGCTGCTTCGAGCAAAACATGCCCAAAATATGTGAAAATGAAAGAAATAATAACAATAAAAACAGACAACAAACGCTCTATGAGAAACCACAAATCTCAAATTCCCCCTACCTTTAATGTAGGCTCCACACCATTCTCCAACGTAACTAAAAACAAGTAAGGAAAGGGCTGTCTTCGGCTGTGCCGAAGGCTTTATACCTTTCATGAATACGCACAGCTTTTCTAAGTGTCCGATCCTTACTTACAATTACTTACAAACTCCCCAAAACTGTTAATTTAAAAATACATAGCCAAACCACATTTATCGGAGCAATCGGTAATATGGGAGCTATATGTTATGTAAGTCCGATCTGTATGATTTTCACTACACACATCCAATATATAATAAGTACCAAACGTGCAAAATTTTACGTTTCTAGCTTTCTATTTGCAACATTTATAGCCCAAAACCCATTTATCGAAACTATCGATTATATGGGAGCTATATGTTATGTTGATCCGATCTAGGTGATTTTCACTACACACATTACGCATATAATATGTACTAAACCTGCAAAATTTTACGTTCCTAGCTTTTTAATTGCAAGAGTTATAGGCCAAAACCCGTTTATCGGAACAATCGATTGTATGGGAGCTATGCGTTGTATCGGTCCGATCTTGCTGGTTCCGACAAATGATTAATCCTATGCAAAATGGCGCCTGCTTGCTCATCGAGATATCTCTAAAACTGAGGGACTAGTTTGCGTTCAAACAGACGGACGGACAGACGGACATGGCTAAATCAACTCAGCTCGTCGCCCTGATCATTTCGGTATACTTAATGGTGGGTCTATCTCTTCTTCTTCTCACACTTACAAACATCGGACCAAAGTTATAATACCATTTCATGTTCATGAAAGGTATAACAATACAAGCAATATGCAAGAACACAATAAAATTGAACAAGTTACACCCATTGAACAAGCACCTGAGAACAACAACAACGCCAAAAAAACAAATAACGGCACAAAAGAAAATGAAACCAATAACATGCCAACAAATTTTACAAATACAACAACAATTGCATCAGTCGATGACTAGACTGCACATGCAATGATTTCCACTCTTCTTTCACAACTCACCACTCCTGCCCTAAACCCCCCCTAACACACAACCTAGACTCCTCCCTTTTACCACCTTTACCTCCCGACTCTGAAATGACAGAGCTATGATGAAGATCCTCCAATGGAACATAAACGGACTAATAAATAACTACCCAGATTTAAATATCTTAGTAAATGAAAATTACCCTGAGATTATATCTCTGCAAGAAACTCATATTCCATTCAATAAAACAGCGTATGCCCCAAATAAATATTACAGCTACTTTCATAACAATGTACAGAACACTTCTTGCAAGCAAGGAGTTGCTGTATTTGTTAAGAAATCCATAAGTCACAAACATATCCCCATAGTTTCCAACATTTCGTGTATAGCGATTGATGTAAAAATTGCCAGCTTCTTGGTCATACCATAAAACGATGCTCCAAAACCCTAGCATGTGAAAATTGCGCCCTCCCTCCCCACACACAGATACTTGTTCCCGCTCTTTTTGCGCGAACTGGTGATCATGCTGCTTCGAGCAAAACATGCCCAAAATATGTGAAAATGAAAGAAATAATAACAATAAAAACAGACAACAAATGCTCTATGAGAAACCACAAATCGCAAATTCCCCCTACCTTTAATGTAGGCTCCACACCATTCTCCAACGTAACTAAAAACAAGTAAGGAAAGGGCTGTCTTCGGCTGTGCCGAAGGCTTTATACCTTTCATGAATACGCACAACTTTTCTAAGTGTCCGATCCTTACTTACAATTACTTACAAACTCCCCAAAACTGTTAATTTAAAAATACATAGCCAAACCACATTTATCGGAGCAATCGGTAATATGGGAGCTATATGTTATGTAAGTCCGATCTGTATGATTTTCACTACACACATCCAATATATAATAAGTACCAAACGTGCAAAATTTTACGTTTCTAGCTTTCTATTTGCAACATTTATAGCCCAAAACCCATTTACCGAAACTATCGATTATATGGGAGCTATATGTTATGTTGATCCGATTAGGTGATTTTCACTACACACATTACGCATATAATATGTACTAAACCTGCAAAATTTTACGTTCCTAGCTTTTTAATTGCAAGAGTTATAGGCCAAAACCCGTTTATCGGAACAATCGATTGTATGGGAGCTATGCGTTGTATCGGTCCGATCTTGCTGGTTCCGACAAATGATTAATCCTATGCAAAATGGCGCCTGCTTGCTCATCGAGATATCTCTAAAACTGACGGACTAGTTTGCGTTCAAACAGACGGACGGACAGACGGACAGACGGACATGGCTAAATCAACTCAGCTCGTCGCCCTGATCATTTCGGTATACTTAATGGTGGGTCTATCTCTTCTTCTTCTCACACTTACAAACATCGGACCAAAGTTATAATACCATTTCATGTTCATGAAAGGTATAACAATACAAGCAATATGCAAGAACACAATAAAATTGAACAAGTTACACCCATTGAACAAGCACCTGAGAACAACAACAACGCCAAAAAAACAAATAACGACACAAAAGAAAATGAAACCAATAACATGCCAACAAATTTTACAAATACAACAACAATTGCATCAGTCGATGACTAGACTGCACATGCAATGATTTCCACTTTTCTTTCACAACTCACCACTCCTGCCCTAAACCCCCCCTAACACACAACCTAGACTCCTCCCTTTTACCACCTTTACCTCCCGACTCTGAAATGACAGAGCTATGATGAAGATCCTCCAATGGAACATAAACGGACTAATAAATAACTACCCAGATTTAATTATCTTAGTAAATGAAAATTACCCTGAGATTATATCTCTGCAAGAAACTCATATTCCATTCAATAAAACAGCGTATGCCCCAAATAAATATTACAGCTACTTTCATAACAATGTACAGAACACTTCTTGCAAGCAAGGAGTTGCTGTATTTGTTAAGAAATCCATAAGTCACAAACATATCCCCATAGTTTCCAACATTTCGTGTATAGCGATTGATGTAGATATTGGCTTCATAATCACCATAAACTGCTACATACCGCCAGACCAATCATTTCATACCAGTGTTATATCTAGTATAGTGAATAGATTTTCGACCCCAGTGATATTAATGGGCGACTTTAATGCATGGAGCCCCCTGTGGGGTTCGTCTACCACCAACAGACGAGGGGAAAAAATTGAAGAGCTTGTACTTTCCAATGATCTCATTGTTCTTAGCGACGGTTCTCCAACGCATTATCCCGACTCATGGCACCTTTACCAACTCTGACATTACCCTTGCCTCTGCATCTATTGCCCCTAAACTCTCCTCCCGTACAATCGATGACCTGCACAGTAGCGATAATTCCCAATAATCACCTCTCTCCAAAACCCCAAATCATACCATATCAAACCTAGATCCAAATTCCCAACGGAAAAAGCTGACTGGCCGACCTTTGTCTCCCTCTCCACTTCGCTTTCTAGCAACAAGCCTCCAAATCAGAACATAAATGCTGAAGCTTCGGCAATAAAGTCTATCATCCGCTCTGCAGCCCATATATCAATACCCCAAACCAACACCAAGGAGTTCACTGCAAAATTGACATACTGGTGAGCCCTCCTTGAAGTTCTTACCAAAAAAAAGAAATCCCTGTGGTATAAATTTAAGCGCAACAGAAGTGACCACAACGCAATAGCGTACGAAAAGGCTAACGCTGCTCTTAGAAAGGAAATTAAGTCCGCCAAAAGACAGTCCCTGGAACTGCTAACTTCTAACATAAATCCGTCTTCCAACCCAAAAAAGATCTGGGGCCGAATCGTCACATACGTGATCGTATCACTCGTCACGGAAAAACTTGGTTTTCGGATCGTCACATACGTGATCGTATAACTCGTCAGGGAAAATGGAACATTTTGGGTTGTTACATACGTGAACGTACCCTTTGTGTCGTAATATGGCGTTCGTAATTTCATTCGTTCACAATTTTTCAATCGGCAACGGAAAAATTTAGCGGAAAAATGTAAGTTAATTTTTAAAATGCGTATTAAAATAAGAATTTTGAGTATTTTTAATATTTCAGGACAAATTACAACAAACTTAATCCGAACCAAAAAGAAACAATGGCCCAATATATGGCGGAGCACCCCAACCTAGCCAAGAACAAATTCCCCAACAGCGCACAAGGCAGGGCAACCTCTAAAAGGCTTTGGGAAGAGCTCGCAAGACGCGTGAATGCTGACGGACCACCAGTGAAGGATGCGAGAATATGGAGGAAGGTATGTACATATGTGTGTGAAATGCGTACTTAGGTTTAGTATATAATGCTTTTAATTTATTGAAGGTTTTTGCGGATCAAAAATACCAAGTTAAGAAGAAGCTTTCGGACAATAAACTGTCGAAGGAGAAAACTGGAGGAGGACCGTATACCGAAAGGCAAATAAGTGCAGCAGAGGAATTAATAATAGAGGCTGCCGGTCTTACGGCTGCGGTAGCTGGAAACGCTTCTGTACGAACGTTTGGAAACAATGAAGTAGCATCCAGAAGCGCCGATGAAAGCAGCGACGCCTCCAGCGGCAGTGAAAGTGGTTCATCAAGCAGAGAATCACCGGGCCCATCAAGGCCAGCTTCAACGCCAACCCAACGTCTAGCGCCTCGGAGCAGCACACCACGAAGAAAACGTGCGGGGGATGTAAAGTTGGAATTGAAATTGAAAAAAATTTAAACAATGTTTCTGACTTTCAAAGGGACTTAGGGGAGAAGCTGGACGAATTGGTAAGAGTCCAAGAAAGTATGCTGAAGGAACAGAGCGTATGCTTCAGCTTGCAGAAGAAAAGCATTCCGCAGAACAAGCCTCGAGGGAAATTGACTTGCAAATAAAGAAGTTGGAGTTAGAAACCCTATCAATAAGTGCTAAGAATCAAAAATGAATTGAACTTTATTTGTAAGATGTTAGATATAAGAAAATGCGATGAAGTAATTTTTGTTTATATTTGTACCTGAATTATTTTTTTTTACTTTTTTAGTTTTAAGATTCACAAAAATTAAACTTTGTTTTACTTAACAAATAAATAAATATTTTCTCTATAAATTTTTGGTTTTTTTATTAGTCCTCAATATATTTACAGATCTACATTTACTTATGTTTTTAGGTCTAATTGGAGTTCACAAGTGAATGCTTTATTTGATCCCTTATTTGCTGACCAATCGTGGTAAATTGATTACTTTCGCCCGGGTCAACTTCCATGATTTCCTCGGATTCATAGTTTCGTAGTTTGTAGTTTAATTTAAATATTATGCAAATATTGTGTAACGCTGCGCACACATTGGCAAACCTTGCCACTTTTTCAGGATGGTACCTTCCTCTATTGCCATACCCCAAAATTCTCCAACGTCCCTTATATATGCCAATTGTACGTTCGATGATGCACCTTGCCTTAGAGTGTACATCATTAAATAGAGATTCATCTGAACCATCGGAAGGATTTCTGTAAGGCGTTATACACCACGGCTCAATTGGATATCCAGAGTCTCCTGGTGAATTGTAAATTAACACTAGCAATAATGCAATAACACTAAAAAATAGTAGCATACCTAAAAGCCATGCATTTTCACGCCTATTCACCTCAAATCCTTCTTGTAAAACTCGTCTTTGATTAGAATGTCTCCAAACAAATGAGTCATGGGCAGCACCTCCGTATTGGCAGTTAGTTGCCAACATTTTATAATTGTGATCGCATATCTGAAGAAATGTGTTAACAGTTAGTATTCAGGTTGTACTACATAGAAAATTAACTTACTATCATGGCATTTAGGCTATGATACCCTTTTCTATTAAAGTACATATGTTCATCCAATGAAGGCCTTTGTAATCCGATATGTGTTCCGTCAACGCAACCGATTACTGCAATTAATTATTGAAAAAAATAAGACACTTGTAAAACTTAAATAAACGTCTATCTACCTCTAGGTATCCTATATTTCTCCACAAACCATTCTTTGCACCGTGAGGAATCATTTGGCTTGAACTGTATGTGTTGCGGACATAGCTTGTTTTCCATCTCGAGAATAACATGTGATGTTACTTTGGACACGGTACTCTGACGCATTCCCACTAAGTAGTCACTGCCAACACAGTGCTGATACCCACCACTTCCTAGCAGAGAAAGAGTAGCAGCTAGTTGTAGTACTGGAGGCACTTCCTTTGCATCGGACTGCTTTAAATTTAGCTTATTTAGCACGTAGTTGAAAGCGTCCTTGTTCAATCTAAACCGTTTTATGAATCTGCGAAATAAACAAATGTTGATTGGTTGATAAACTTTATTTGTTACAGACTTACGCTGTATCCGTCAAAGCAAAAGGATTACTTTTATCCCTAAGCAGCCTCCGTGCTACTCTTTCATCATCCTCACTATCGCTTAAACTTAAATAAAAAAGTAAATGCACGTCCATTTGTAAATATTAAATGTTTTCTTTTAAATATTAAAATCTTTTGTAAATATTGTCGTATTTATCAAAAAAGCTCAGCTGTTTTGACAGTTCCACAACTATTGTGACACAAATATACGATCCACAGTGATGTGCATCTCGAATTCTATTGTGAACTAAAAATAAATTAGGATACGTTAGCTTTCGTATGTGACGATCCCATTTAGTTCAAGATATTTCTCAAAAGTTTGCCGATACATGGTCTTCCTACTCCAATAACTCCAACTTCCATACCAGATTCAAAGAACGCAGCCATTGCCGAAGTATACAACAACCCCTCCCCAACATCAACAGCGCTATTAATAGAATCAGATTTCCCACTAAATGAACTTATCTCCACATTATCTACCTTGAGAGGGAAAAGCCCAGGCTCGGATAAAATATCATATCCCATCTTAAAAAATACTCCCATAATCATCAAAATCAGGCTCTTAAACTTATACAACCAGATATTCGACACTGGAATATATCCCCAACAATGGAAAGTGGCCGGAGTTGTCCCCATACCCAAACCCAACAAGCCCACATCCTTCATTAGCAATTACCGCCCCATCTCTCTTCTCCCCTGTATGTCCAAAATATTGGAAAAAATGATTGCTGTCCGACTCATGTGGTATGCTAAAACTAACAAACTTATAACCCCTCACCAGTTCGGCTTTCAGAAAGGACTAGGAGTAACGGACCCCCTCCTCTTTTTCGAGCACTTCTCTTCCACGGCCATAGCCACCCGAAACCATGTTTCTGTCCTAAGTTTAGATATTGAAAAGGCATTTGATAGGATTGGAGTACACATATCCTCAAGGAAGCCACCTGGGCCCGATTCTGTTCTTGTTGTTTATAAATGACATTTCTACAGTAATAGAATTTTCTAAAATGTTAATGTATGCCGACGATGTAAAGCTTTTCATGTCTTTCGCATCATCCGAAGATAGCAATAAGCTTCAATCAGATCTAAATACACTAGTTACTTGGTGCGATTTAAATTATATGCCGCTTAATCTAAAGAAATGTAAATACATGCGTTTTTCAAGAGGAATTTCACAGCCAGCTTCCTATACAATTAACAATTATAGTCTTGAGCAAATGTATGATTTTGTTGACCTTGGGGTTACTATGGACTACAAACTCAGTTTTAACTGCCACATTAACGTAACAGTCAATAAAGCTAGAGGCGTTCTAGCATTTGTTAAACGATGGTCTAAAGAATTTAGCGACCCTTATGTAACTAAAACTCTCTTTACTACATTAGTCAGACCGATACTTGAATACGGTTCTATAATTTGGAGCCCGCGTTACCAGGTCCACGTGGACCGCTTAGAATCAGTTCAAAAACAATTTTTACTATTTGCCTTAAGAGATCTTCACTGGGATCCGTTGTATAATTTGCCATCCTATACGAGTCGCTTAAAACTTATTAATCTTCACAGCCTTTCTAGTCGGAGGGAAATGCTTGGAATTGTTTTCATGATTAAATTACTAAATGGTTCAATCACAAGCCCGTTTCTTTTGAGCGAAGTGAACTTCAATGTACCTTCTCGTCCATCAAGACATTTTAAACCCCTTATCTTGAAACAGTGCCGAACTAATTTTGAATTAAATGAGCCTTTTCGTTGTTTGTGTCAAGATTATAACTCTCATTCTGGTACGTTTGATATTTCAGACTCACTATGCAGCATAAAAAAGTCAACTCTTTCTATCCTAAATACATAGCAACATTTTGCTCCTTTGATTCTTATCTTTATTCTTTACAATAACTATTCGCTGTCAACTATTTATTAATTGTGTCATCTATTTTTTATCTACCTTACTTAGCTGATGAGGTTTTTCTCTGTAGCTGAGCAGTTTTAGATCTCGACGATTAACAAACCAAAGCCTTTCAAAGACTCGGCACGAAAGAACAATCCGTGCGTCATGCGGATGCGCCCCTCGCGCCGGTCGGGCGGGATATGGTGGGTAATCCGTTGGGCATTATTATTATTATTATAGTACTTAACGAACTAAAACGATGGAAAATTGGAACCAAAATGTACAACCTCATAAAATCCTTCAGAAAATTCACTGTATCCGTAAATGGACATAACTCACAAATCGTTAATCTATATAATGGTAGGTATACCCCAAGGGTCACCCCTGTCAGTAGTCCTTTTTACTTTAGCTTTCAACAAGATCTGTGATATAATAAACTCTCATTCATTGGTTCAACACTTCGTTTATGCAGACGACGTCCTCATTTTCACAAAAATAAAAATCTTAATAAGGTTCAAGATACTTTCCTACAAATTTTAGGCGAGATAACCAACTGGTCAGAAACTTCTGGTGCAAACATTTCTACAAGCAAATGCTCTACATTTCACATATGCAAAAAGCATAACTGCGCATTCCCTACCCTAACCTTTTCTAACACCCAAATCCCACACTCTAACACATTAAAAGTACTTGGTTTAATCTTCGATAAAACTCGTACGTAAAAGGAACATTGTAAATATGTAAGATTAAGTTTATCCACTATACTCAATATCATTAAGTTACTATCATCTAAGCATTGTCTATGTCGTCCAAATACACTTTTAAATGTCACTAAAGCCCAATTGCTGTCAAAATTAGATTATGGTCTTGCAATTGACGGTCACTGTGCAAAAAGTCACTTGAAGCTCTTACAAGCGCCTTATCATACAGCAGTATGAAGCGCCTTTCAAACATCACCAACAAAAGCAATTTTAGCCGAAGCCGGGCTCCCAGAAATAGGTACTAGAGTGGATCGTAGCACAATGATGCTTATCCCCTAGTTGTTCCAATGCAAAAATGAGCTTCTACTCAACCAAGTTGTATCAGCCCAACAACGCACATACAAAAAGCCATCTGTAATTATGTATTGTTTAAGTATGGCTGGCAAGCTACAAATTGTAGCATCTCCAACTTTGGTGGAAACAGAAACTATCCCGCCTCACGTCTCAATGAGCACATCGGTAATCAACACCTTAGAAAAGCACTCAAAACGGTCTACCAGCAGCAGCGAATATTATCAACTATACGCCGAAGCCGTACAACCATATAATAAAGATTGGGAGATGATCTTCACAGACGGATCCAAATCTCACACCAGTATCACATTTGCAGTCACAAATAAACTAGGTGCCACAATAGCTGTCTACTCCTTACCAACGTCCTGTCGGTATTCACAGCCGAGGCCGCTGCCATATTTGAAGCAGTGCTATATGCCATCACGAAGGGAAAGAGATCTGTCATCTGCTCAGACAGCAAATCCGTAATTGAAGCAGTTGTTAACCAATCAAACAATACACCTATAATTACAAAAATCCGCAATATGTTAATGACGCACACCGATATCATCAAGCTAATGTGGGTGCCAGCCCATATAGGTATATCTGGCAACGAAATGGCTGATAAGAGAGTGAAACGGGCAGCTAAAGAACCTCTACACGTTTCTGACCACTTCACTGACAAAGATATAAGGCTACTGGTTAAGAAAGCAATCGACGATCTCCAATCAGATAAATGGAGCAATTTCAATCACCAGTATAAAGTATCCAATCGCAGTGGAAAGAAACCTTATTACTCTACAAATTGCTACAGTAATAATATAAAAAAATTCGTACGACTGCGCATTGGACATACGATTTCCACACACGCCCACCTCCTGAACGGCTCAAATAAGCCCAACTGCCCATTTTGCGAGTCCAGTGACTTAAGCGTAACGCACATCCTAGACAACTGCCCAAGCTTGCAACAGAACAGAACTTTGGTATTTTGCTCCAGTACACCATCAAGACTCCTCCAACTCACAGCTGACCGTAATATTGACCTCATCAACAAATTCATATCGCTTTGTAATTTAAAAATCTAATAAATTCATATTTTCAATCTATGTACATATATCATATATTACTATCTATCCATATTGTAAACAATACACTTAGATCTCAACTACCTCATTTAATCTCATATAAATATGTAGTAGCCAATACTCATGTACCCCCTAATATAACTTCCATTTATCTACACCGTATACTCGCAGTTTCTCCATACATTAGGCTGAAATGTGTCAGTTCCTTTTACGGTACCGAGAATATACACCCAAATATAAGGATTCGCTTAGCCATACTTAGCTGTAATAATTATAAAATGTAAAGTTATGTGTAAGCCGAAGGCCTTGGCAGCCAGTGCTTTAGTCCGTAAGTGGAATAATTATTTATAATTGTTACTCTTCTATATAAATAAATAAAAAAAAAATACATTTTTGTATACCGTTGAAAATCCTGCTGGGATTTGCTGAAGATTTGAATTGTAAACATGAATTAATATTCATACGAGCTAAAGAAGATGATGCTGTTATGATGTCAACTACATCAAATGAAAAACTTTTATTAAAGCTTTTAACTATGTTGAGAACAATTACCATTAAACATTTCGTTTAGAAGTTGGGATGTTTATCACAACAACTCCTTACAGGAAAGCACGAATATCTTATGGAATGTTAAAATGGTTGGTGAAAATGAAAGACCACGCTATATTCTTTTAGGATTTCAAAATGAAAATAAATTTAAACATTATGACTTACTAGATGTTAAAGTTCACCTTAACTCCACTGCATATCCATATGACGATCTTAATATTAAATTTGACCGAAATCGGTATGCTCTATTGTATGACATGTATTTGAAATTTCAACAAAGTTACTATGGACGCACTCCCCAACCACTTTTATCACCTGGTAAATTTGCTAAAAATGCACCAATAATTGTTTTAGATGTAACACATCAAAATGAAGCTATAAAAAGTGGTCCCATCGATATTCGCATTGAGCTAAAATTTCACAAGTCTGTCCCTGCTAACACCGCTGCTTATTGTATACTTATCCATGATAAAATTTATGAATATATTCCATTCACAAATGTGGTTAAAAAAATTATTTAAAAATTATCAACTTTTTGTCAGCCAAGAAAAATTCAATATACATATGAAGGGCTTAGAACCAAAAGGATCTAAGTAACATCGACGTTGAATTGAGATAATTAAGGTTAAAGTAAATTACTTATTGTAAATTCTGGGTAAATGCATTTGAAATGATTCCTGTCTAAATGAATGCAGGTTAGTCAGCTAATTCAAAGGATGTTTACTGAAGATGGAAAATAACTGTAAATTTACAAAAATTATTGCAAAAATTTCCAAAAATTATTGCAATAAAATTTCGAATGTTGATTGCTCGGCTAAAATAAGATTTAAAAATTTTCCGAGTATGTGGTCTTGTAGCCCGTTTAATTTTAGTATAATAAAGTGCTGAACTTAATTTCGTAGGACGTCTATAGTTCTATATAATTTCCTATTCAAATATGAGCTAATATCTAATAAAAAAAATTGCCAAAAATCAGCGAGACTTCCTACGAACTTAAGTTTAGCACTTTATTTATTACCACTAAAATTAAACGGGCTACAAGACTGCATACTCGAAAAAATTCTACATGTTTTTTTGGCCGAGTAATCAACTTTCAAAATTTTATTGCAATAATTGTTGGAGCCAAAAGGGTCTAAGTGCGCTTGGATCCAGTAAAAAAATTGCCAAAAATCAGTGAGACTTCCTACGAACTTAAGTTTAACACTTTATTATACTAAAATTAAACGGGCTACAAAACTGCATACTCAAAAAAATTCGACATGTTATTTTGGACGAGTAATTTAATTTTATTGCTTGGAGGAGCGCACTTAGATCCTTTTGGCTCCAATCATTAATGCAATATAATTTAGTACGTTTTTGGCCTGGCAAATATATGGCACTACAATGTCCGAAAGGACTCGGATCTCTCTGCCAACAAATAAACACCATATTTCACTATACAAATATGGGTATAACTCAATTTCAAAAAAAATGTCACTTAGATCCTTTTGGTTCTGAGCCCTTCATATGTATGTTTATTGTGATAACATAAAAACTAAGCTTAGAATTTAAAACGTGTGTGATTTTTTTTTTTTATGAAAATACATTGTATGTAATTAGATTACACATTTGCTTTATCAGATCAAACATTCAACAAATGCTTCCGTGTAATGCTATAAAAGCTGAGGTCTTTACTTAATTTGTGAATATAGAACAATAAGTTTTTTAAAATGATTTTTTTTTTAAATAAAAAAGTAGTTACTTATCGGGCTAAGATCCTATGAAAGGATTTGGACTTAAATTTTTTCGCAAGATATAAGCCTATCCTGGAGAATAGGCTTAAGCGAAAACAACTTTTAAAAAAATCAAAAAGGCTATATTAAACTTTTTAAAAACTGAAAATTATTTCGAGGGCACAACATAAGTAAAATATGTAGATCTGGAGGACATAGACGCAGGAAATATGTCTGCGTCAATCAAGCTCTATCATACTGATTCGGAGGCGCTATGGCCCTTGTCAAAGGGATCATTATTGTTCATGGAGGGGGAGATAACCCTCTCCCTAACATACATATGTATTAAAAAACAAATACTTAATTAAAAATTGTTTTTTTTTATAATTGATGGATTTTATTTCTGTTTAAAAGTAAGTATTTTATTATACATAGGTACTCAAAATGTTGATGGCTTCCTCATCCAAAAGCTCTAGGTGTGAGCTGTGTCTGGTCCATCTGTGGTATTCGAATTTGACCAAACGCAGTCTTCGTAATGTTCGCCGAACTGATTCTTTATTTTAGTTAATTTCTCTCTATACTCGATTTTTGAATGAATATCCCACAGTTTTTTCTTCTCCCCTTTGGACAAAATATCTTCGACATGTCTTTGATTACTGAACGTTCATATGTACTGTTTGACAATAACGATCAATATTAATTATTGTTGGGCTTATATTGTATGCATCGCGCTCATTTAATGCTTCTGTCTCCTGTAATCTCGCCATTGTGCACTATATATTTCTTCTACATAATTGCTGTAATAAGAGCATTTAATTCGAATTTCACAATTATCGTAAACTAAATTGAAGTGATGGTGAAAAATTCCTGGGCTTTCAAGAATACCCCCAATTCTCCTTTCCTTTTCAACTAAATCTTTTTTAAAAGCATCACTAGCCTCGAGTATGGTGTATATACTACTTTTTGTGCTATGTGATTCAGTCTTTTGGTCGGAGTAAGTTGGTGTAGAAGATCCCCAAGGGCTCTGCGTTGTTGTTGATGTTTCTAATAACGGTGGGTTCAGCTGAGGAAAACTTTTATCTATTAATTGATTGACTGTTACATTTATTTTTAAACGTAATGAAGTGTTTGGAATACTGTATTCAAAACTAGCCTGCTTACTATTTTCAAAATTTTTAAAGGTGTTTATATTTTCATTTTGATTCATAAATTAATTACAGTAGTAGCTTGTTCCATAACTTATATAAATTAATTATTACCGTCTTTGTCGTTTTAAATAAAAACCAAAAGCTTAACCGCTTGACATACGTTTATTGAGCAAACCGTTTAATTCAAGATAGGTATCTGTCTGCAGCTATAAGAGCCTGGCAAAAGACTAACGACTAACTTAATATTCATTAAACATTAAACCTAAGGCGGCAGCGAATGCAGTAGCGGTTGCAGCCAATGTTGTTGTTGCCTTAGTGGTCTTAGTCGATGTTGTTGTTGGCCATCACAGATATAGTGTCAGCTTTTTTTGGTGTGAACGGAATGTTCACTGTCAAGGGTTTCATGTTCAAATAGGAATATAATTTTTCCCATGAATCTGCTATGAGTGCTTAACTAGCAGGTGTTAACTACTCCCCCCGTAGAAATGGAGCTGTCCTCGGCTTCTTTTATGACTCTTTTTACTAGATCTGCATTTTTGCGATGTGGATGACATTTGTAAATTGTGACCATAACAATGGAGACGACAGCGATGAATATTAAAATTAACAATGCACTTGCAAATTGTTTTGACTGCATGTGTGTTATTTCTTGTAAGGCTGCAATATGCTCTAGATTCTTCAAGTTCGCATGATGGAGGTAGGGTAGAGATAACAGGGGAACGAGTTCGGTTATATTCAATATTTGAGCTGGTGCGGCTCTCGGGTAGGAGCGAACAGCTTTACTCCAGTTTGTGTAGCTTATGTTGTTAATATTGGCACTATCCTTAAAGTATACAAGGAAGGTACCTTTAATTTTTATTTGTGGAAAACTGTCTTCCCGTACTTCAACTGTTTGATCGTTGATGACCACCAGTCCATCGTCAATTTCTTCTAGAGGCGCAATATGGTCAGCTGGTATCGACTTGCATGTAGTTGGTTGACGACTCAACATATTTAGCAGGCATGTGTTGCTTGTGTTTGTGATTCGACAGATTGCTTTTGATGTTGTTTCTTTACAATCACTAAGTTTATGATACTCGCTACTACACTCCGCCACTATACCTGCTTCTAACATTATTGTTTTATTATTATGAATAACTGGCCTGACTACAAGTTTGGTGCATATTTGACTTATAATCTGATATTTGATTATAAAATAAATATTTTCCTCATTTTGCAAGATTTTAAGTGTTGAAGCCGTTAACAGATCGCTTACAGAAACGTTTTTAGAATAGTCTTTATTAATAAGCTTATTAATTTCTTTATTATTTAACAAAATAGGATTTATTATTTGTAGTTTACCCAAACTGGGGTGCCTGCAATATACTTCAACGCAGTTCCCAGGAAATAGATGCTTCTGGCGTGACGATGATGAATTCTTATTGAATCCAGCAACCGCATAGTTTGGTCTGCGTCCAGTTGCAATAACTTCTTTATGTGTGACTGTGGAAAGTAATCTAGTAGGTTTTGTGTGTCTCTGGCCATAACTTCGTAACAAGTCAAATTTTGATGATGAATGAGGTAATCATACTTAGAAAAGGTTGCAACCTCTCCGTTCGCAATCTCGATGTATGCAGGGCTCGTGTAGTTTAATATCTTACCTTCCGAGCCAATGACCGCCACAATCAGACAGATTACCAGTGGGCGCTGAAATAAGGAGAAAAAGGTCATCTAAAGTTTGCTTTGTGAATTCTTTTGCCGTCGACGTTGTGCCTAAGTCTTTGGTAACTGTTTCTTCTAAGTATAGTTTAGTAAATTTATTGCCTATCCTCTTGTTGGTCTTGACAAAGACTTTGTCACCTGGATGGTAAGACCTAGTCAGACAATTCTGATTACGGCTCTTGAAATCGTTATGCTGTTTGGTTATTAATCTATCTCTTATTTCATCATTAAATGCTTGCACACTGTGATGAATCATGTCAATTGGTCTTTGTTTTGTTACCGAATGAATAGTTCTATTGTACTTGTAAGCGGAGAGGAGAATAAGGTCATTGGTGTCATTTAAGCCCTGGGTCAGCTTAATGCAGCGGCCTATTTCTGTAAGCGTGCTGTGAAGTCTTTCCACCTGACCATTTGTAGTACTGTGTGTGTGGTGGAGTTGTGTAAATGGAAACACTGAAGTGGTCCTGCAATAGGGCTTTTATTGTATTTGAGTTCAAAGATTTTTCATTGTCACAGATGAGATATTTCGTGTCCTTGAAAAAGCTCATAATTTTTATTATGGGTTCCTTTAAATCTATTATTGATCTTGTCGGAATTGATTGGACCACAGCGAACTTTGAAAATTTATCGATGCACGTTAAAAAAATTTTTTTTTCGGTTGAATAGATATCTATGTGCAAAATTTCCCTGCTTGGAATGGGGGTTTCTCCTATTCCTGGGTTGGGTGGGTGTCGTTGATACTTAGCCTCTTTGCAAGTTTTACATAAAGAAATGATACCCTGCAAAGTTTTTGAAATATTGGGAAAGTAGTATTCCCTAAGAACCTGATTAATGTTTTCCTTCAGTGAGCGGTGAGCTCTGTTGTGCTCAGACTGCAAAATCTCCAGTTGATCGTCCCTGTTAAATATGTCGATCACTTGAAGATTAGTGTAAACAAATTTGAACTGCTGGAAAGCTTACAAGTATTTGGTGTTGAATCTTCCCCAGTACAGGAAGTTCACATAGCAATGCGTTTACCCTGTCAGGATTCAGGCAGTTTTTTATTAGGATGGGTATTATCTCAAGGTTGGTGAAAACAACGCGGTGCCTCATTTGAGTTTTGAAAAGAATTTTTGTAGTCACCGACTCGTTGTCTCCATTTTCGAGAATTATCTGGTTCCTAAAGCAATTAATAGGATTCTTAACTGTTTTAATAGTCATTGTTGAGGATTCCTCACTATGAGCAGTTTCATCAGATCGGTCAGTGCTTAGAGCATTAATATGCTGTCTTGAGAGCGCGTCAGCGACGACATTTTCCCTTCCCGGCTTATAATGAAACTTAGGGGAGAGCTCCTCCACAAAAGAGCTCCATCGCTTTAGTTTTGAGTTTGGATTCTTATCCGAAATTGAGAAGGTCAAGGGTTGGTGGTCCGTGAATATGTTAAGGTTTTTGACACCGTAAAGGTAATTTCTGAGCTTTTGTAATGCCCAAACAAAGCGAGCAATTCTCGCTCGTTAGTAACATAATTTTCCTCGGTTTTGGTCAGTGTACGTGATATCATAGTAACAGGCCGACCTCCTTGAGAAAGAACCGCTCCCAGAGCATTAGAGGATGCGTCTGTAGTTAAATTGAGGGGTTTTTGAAAATCGGGGTTAAGAAGAAGCACATCCTCGGATGACAAAATATCCTTAATTTTCCTAAAGGCATTGTGAGCTTCTTCGTCGAATTCGATATTGGTTTTCTTTGAAGCGTTGGTACTTACTGTTCCATTTTCACCTCGTAAGTACTTGGTGAGGGGTTTAGCAATTGACGCATAGTCCTTTATGAAACGGCGATAGTAACCTGATAGCCCGAGGAAGGAGCGCAAAGCTCGAAGTGTTCTCGGGACCTCATAATTAACAATATCCTGCACCTTATCCTTTGAAGTTTTGATACCACTCTGGGAAACCACAAACCCGAGAAATTCGACCTCTGTTTTGAAAAACTGAGTCTTCTCTAGAGAAACTCTCGTATTTGCCAGATATAACTTCCGAAGGATGCGGCTGACGTCGTGGAAGTGACATGAGAAATCTTTGGAAAAAACGATTATATCGTCAATGTAGACGTGGCATGCTTTTCCTATCTCTTCCCTAAGCACAACGTCGATGGCACGTTGGAAAATACTCGGGGCATTTTTTAGCCCGAACGGCAGTCTACAAAACTCGTATTTTCCGTTATTTACGGAAAATGCGGTTTTCTCCCTATCACGGTCAGCCAGTATTATCGTTGTGAAAATTGCGGACTTACCCAAATTTGCTAGTATAACGGAGGTGTCAGGTATAGGATATCTGTCGTTGATAGTCTTTTCATTGAGTTTCTTGAAGTCCACCACCATTCGCATCTTCCTTTCGCCAGATTCGGGTAATCCCTTTTTAGGGACCACCCATATAGGGCTGTTATAGGGAGACCTGGAGGGTCTAATTATTCCATCGCGTAGGAGGTTATGGATTCCACTATTTACAAATTCTGATGCTGCCATCGGGTAAGGCTATGATTTCGAATAAACTGCCTCGTTGTCTGTGGTTCTAATGGTTGCAACAATATTTGTGTTGTAAGGAAGGGATTCTTCTGCATGCTTTATTTTAAGTTCTTCGATTACCGGCGTCAGTACAATATTGTTAACATCTTTACAGTGAAGATGTTGTAAATTTTCTGAACCGGTTTTATATTTAAGGATCAGTTTATTGAGGTCAAGATTAGCATTGATTTCAAGCAAAAGGTCATAACCTATAATACCGTCGAACGTTTCAAGAGTGGGTAAAAGGAAAAATTCAGAATTCGTGTCAAAAATATTGATAGTGCACTTTCTCGTTACGCGATTTGTACCATGAATGGATTTTACTTTTCCACTGCTTTCACACCCTGCCATCCACAATCTTTTACATAGTTTTTAGAAGCGCCGGTGTCGAACAGAAATTTTACTGGTTTACCTCTAAACTTCCTGCTAACAAACGGTAGCAGGGACGCTACTCTAAAAAATTGATTTCGTCACTTGGTACTTCTGCTATTTCATCGTTATTATTACAAACTTTCTCATCGCCTTCGTCGTAGGCGTCGGAATCTGCGTAGGCTCCTTCGTCACTATCATACTGATTAAGTGCATTGATTCGTTGCAATTTATTGTAGTTAAATTGGTCACTACCATGTGGTCTTTTTGCATTCGTGGCGGTGCCACTAGTATAGACAGGATTCCCAAATGGTGTCCTGCCCGAAGGATAATGGGGTGATTACGAGAAGAGGAAGGCATTTGTTGAGTAGGATACCTAAGTTTGGAAAGACTGGGATCAACCTCCATTGGAGTGACCTTTTGTTGAACTTGATCATTTGTTACTCTTTTGAAATGGGGACTATTGGCAATGGGATAGGACTTAACATTTGTTGGTTTTGTAAAACGATTGTCTGGGGTTCTACTTTCAGCAAACCTTGAGGCGAACAACGATCTAGCTTGGTTAGATTCCAGTTCTTGTGCAAGAGCAAGGGCTGATGGCATGTCCTTTGGTCTAGATGAAAATAGTATATCACATAATGGCATATTTAGTCCGGAAATGAATTCTCTAAGAGCGTCTTGACGGTATTTACTCATCAGTGATTCGATACCCTGTCGGTCGCTTCCATGGGTCATAAGTGTTTTATTAGTTATGGCCGTAAATTTCCTTTCGACCCTGTGGTAGAAGTCATTAATTGTAAGGCCTCCCTGGGGGAGGGTGGACATTTCCTGTTCATTAACATGTATGGGTTTCTTATCAGCATACGAAAAATCAAGTCTTGCTATAATAGCTTTAAAATTTAAGACGGTGTTGAACGAGGAAAGCACAGAATCTGCGCGTCCTGTAACTTTGTTACGAATAATTGCTACGGCCTGGTAGTGCTTACAACTACCAGCGTATGATTCAAAAATATTGTAGGCGGCATGAGCTGCCTGCCGCCATGACACGTAACGAAATTTGAGCCTTTATTTATTAATTTAACTTTTCACTGTTGCTCTTAGATTTACTGGCTTACAGCTTGTAAATTTTCAATACACAATTCAATTGAGCCTATCATGTTTTAATTTTTTGTTAACATTCACTGGCTAACAGCTTACTTTTTCTCAATAAATTTTCAGTGCACAATTCAATCAAATCTATTATGACTTATTTTAATTTACTTAATTCAAATTCACTTCCTTAAATCTATTTCCTTACAATTATTTCTTTTTTTGTTGAATTCCTTCTGGTGTAGCTTAAAATCTGCTAAGCTGCTTGAAATTAATTATTACCGTCTTTGTCGTTTTAAATAAAAACCAAAAGCTTAACCGCTTGACATACGTTTATTGAGCAAACCGTTTAATTCAAGATATCTGTCTGCAGCTATAAGAGCCTGGAAAAAGACTAACGACTAACTTAATATTCATTAAACACTAAACCTAAGGCGGCAGCGAATGCAGTAGCGGTTGCATCCAATGTTGTTGTTGCCTTAGTGTCTCAGTCGATGTTGTTGTTGCCCATCACAGACATAGTGTCAGCTTTTTTTGGTGTAAACGGAATGTTCACTGTGAAGGGTTTCATGTTCAAATGGGAATATAATTTTTCCCATGAATCTGCTATGAGTGCTTAACTAGCAGGTGTTAACTTATACAACAAGTGTAAAAGTAGAATACCTTATATACCAGAAGTGTAAAAGTAGAATACCTATTAATTTCATTTTTTATTTTTTATTTTAATCCATACACATCAAACATACGTTAAACAATGATCATATTATATGTTTGTCTGTAGCTTTTTACATCAATTATTTCTGTATTTGGTCTTTTATATGAAGTATCCTGGACTAGAACCTTTTCAATGTCTCCATTACTTAGAATTCGTTCAATTTCAATTTCACGATATTCAAAGCACTTAATGCTCAACAGTTTGGCAATATATCTACTATCATAAGTACAACGAATTGGTATTTCGAAATTATCGTACTCCAATTTAAAATGTCGATAAAATTTTTTTTTTTGCCTCAATGATTCCGCCAATATTAGATTCCTTTTCAATAATTTCTTTACGAAATGCCTCTATAGCTTGATCTATAGTAAAAATTCTCAAAACCCCTTCAGTTGAAGAGTCGATTATAGACGATGGTGTGATTGTTGCAGATGCTTGAGTTATTTCTGTAGAAGTTGAAGATGGTTGTGCTATCTCTACAATAGGACTCCATGACGTCGTCGTTGATAGCCCTTCAATTTCTTCTTCTTCGTCTTCATAACCTGAGAAAAGAGGACCACTTTGTTGAAGTAAAAATAATGAAATATTTATTTGTAAAATATCATAACTATTCGGTATTGTTAAATTAAATGGAACACTTTTTAAATTTTGATTTAACGCAAGCCCATTATTTTCTAGTTTTTCCCTGCCCCGAAGCAGCTTTGAGAATCTCTACATATAATAAAATTGTAACAGGTCCGATGTCTGTACATTGAAGATATTTAAAAAAAAAAATGATGGCAGGGGTCACTATTAAGCCTCTAGAACCCAAATCAGCCGTTTTTAGAATTTTTGTCTGTCTGTCTGTCTGTCTGTATGGTTGTCCGGGCATCACTCAAAAACTACTGAACATAATTGAATGAAATTTTTACCACTCTATCACTTAACGTCTAACTTATAATTTAGGATATCTCATCCGGTTCCCGAGTTATTGACCAAAATGTGGGTACGGGTGACCAAAAATGTGCGTTTTTTACAATTATGCCCACTAAACATAAAAACTATGAATGAAAATTTCACCATTATAATACTAAACGTCTATCCTACAATTTAGGACATCTTCCATCAGGATATCTAAAGATATTGATAAAATGTGACCCAAAATTACTTTTTCCAACATGGGTGTCAAATGAAAGGTAGAAATGAATACTACATAGCGATGTGAGCTTGATTTCAATATCTCAAATGATTTCGGAGATTTCACAAAAAATAGTAAAAATCTCTGGTCATAAACAATAACAGCCTAAGTCGACTTTAGAAATAAGACCAGTTGAAATGTTTACTGGCAATTTTGAATAGCAACATCGAGACATTTTTCAAGACTATCATTGGTCTATTATTACTTGGTTTATAAACAGTTAATCCAATATGTTTGCCAAAGTTATAATTCACATTTAAGCTCAATAAAAACACAAATCGTGATTTTTCTATAGAAATATTGTTGTAAAAGGACAACCGAATTTGAATTCAGTGCGCTGAAAGTTAACTCCAAGAAAGCTGTGGAAGCTGTCAGTCGCACTATGCAAGATATCCGGCGAAACGGTTCAATCATGGGAAAGGTAACAGTTTTATTTTGTGGAGATTTCCGTCAGACACTTCCCGTTATAACTGGGGGAACAAGGGCTGATGAAGTCAGTGTATGCCTCAAACGCTCGGTGCTCTGGCGAATGGTAAATAAATTAAATCTAACGCGCAACATGAGAGCGCAAGAATTTTCAGATATTCTGCTGAAAATTGGCCAGGGTTTACTTCCCGAATCGAATGGATAAGTAACTCTGCCAGAAAATCTTTGTAATATTGTGCCTTCAGTGGAAGAACTTATTTCTTCGGTTTATGGAGACGTTTCTCAAGTAACGCGCCAGAATATTGCTTGGCTCTGTAAACGAGCTACATATACTTACGCCCAAAAACGACCAAGCAGCAGAAATAAATTACAGTATTTTAAAAAAAGTTGATGGAGAAGAGGTGGTATACCGATCAATAAACACGGTTTTAGACAGAGCCGAGATTACGAACTATCCTGTTGAGTAGTATCGCAATTTTCCATTCCCATTATGTTGCTTCATAGCTTAACCCCTCCAAAGTTATGTAATGGAACTCGCCTTAAATTTACATCTCCTAGAAATAATATTATAGAAGCAGAAATTCTTACGGGTTGTGGAGCAGGGTAAATAGTTTTCATACCACGCATACCCATACTACCAAACAATTTTCCATTTCACTTCAAACGCGTACAGTTTCCTGTGAGTGTGTGTTTGCCTATGGCAATTAATAAGTCGCAAGGCCAGACACTTCGAGCAGCCGGTATCGATCTTAGGACAAACTGTTTCTCACACGGACAATTGTATGTTGCTTGCTCAAGGGTTACTGGTCCAGAAAATTGGTTTCTAATTTGTAATATGGGAAGAACATCAAATGCTGTATATAAATAAATTCTTTAGACTTTGTTTATTTATTGAAAATATCATTTTTATTTATTTAACTAAATACAACTGTAAATTGTACATTTAAAAACATTTGAATTACATTTAAAGCCCTTGCTACATGCGTTATAGAACTATTAAAATAAATTAATAAAATAAAATTAGTCCAGTGTTTTATTTCGACGCTTTCAAAAAAATAATTATGCTGATTCTTCATTATAACTTTTACGCATACGAAGTCGCAGGCATCAGCTAGTATGTAATAAAAATAATGAAATATTAAATTTAAATTCCACTGTGTTATATCCCTCTGTACACAACAATTTAAAATGAGGGTGAGATTTGTAAAATATGTGTTTATATACTTACTTTTCTTCTTCTTCTTCTTATCCTTGAACAAATTTTAAGCTTAAAATTTTAAATACAATTTTTTTATTTTTTATAATTTAAATTATAATTCATTCATTCATTAAATAAAATTGATGCTGTTTTTAAATAACAACGAGTTTGTAGTTGGTTTACTTTTACATTAGGCTCAGCATGGAAATGATATTCACAACACACATTATCTTGGCGTAAATTGTATAATCTAGTGGGATTCATACATTCTGTACTCTCCTCTTCAATGTTAAATACCGACTTTTCGATGAACTCCTCAATGAAATTCCTCATTATTGAAGACTACAACTATTTCCATTAATATAAATCTGTTGTTATAAGCTTTAAAGCCTTGAACATCTACTGTAGCAAACATTGTGAAAATTAATATTAATAATGAAATTATATTTTGAATGATAGACCTTTTATATGAAATCAGAAAACTAAATGATTTTATCCAAACACTTTTAAATCACATTTAAATAGTATAGTAGTAATATATAAGTATGTATGTGCATACAAACAAACGTACATTTAAAATATATATATATATATACATATATATGTTTGTAGGGTGCTTAGTTTGATGACCTTTTGAGATAAGAAGTGCGCACTTCGGCTACTTCTGGATACTTCGGTGACCGTCACCATTATCTCTTTATGTAAAGTGCTTAGTTTGGTGACAGTCATCAAAAGTAAAATCGAAGGATAAACTGAGTTGTTTGGTGACGGTTATTAAACTACCCATCTTACCTAAGGTGACGTGTTTGGTGACGGTTATCAAACAAAGCACTTTAGCTTAAAGTGAATAGTTTGATGACACTTCACCTGTTGCTGTTCCGTGACTGTCATCAAAGTGCCCACCGTTCCTTCTGGCAAAGGAAAACAAGTAAGGACGGTCTGTCTTCGACTGTTTTATGGTGTTGATAATTTTTATTTCAGGAAAAAGTAAGTTCATATAAAAATCCTCGTATCTGAACGATCGTTTGTATGGGATATATATATGTATATATATAAAAGAACGTTCAAACGCTCATAACTCAAGAACGCCTCCACCGATTTGGATGATTGACACCAATTCAGATTCTTCTCTGGCCAGAATAGGAGAATATCCAATAATATTCCCGAAAAATCCTGCGGGATACCGCCACGGTGATATCCTTCCGCGTGCCACTTTTCTCATAGGGTAACTTGTGATTACAATAACCACATGAAAATGACAGAAAAAGATGTGAACTTTAACTGCAAATATTTCGCAAAATTCTAAAAATATCGGATTTTCCCCTCCAGATTATTGTTATTGAGGTGAAGACGCGTCTATTGATACCTCTACCTAGATTTTTGGACGTGTATTTATACTTATCGTTGGATGGAAAGTTTTACCATAAATTGAAACACAAAGTATCTTCTTTACTTTGGTTTGACCAACGCAAGTGGTTTTGGAGCTTCTCCCAGAATAATATTGTTTTCTATTATCCAAAAAATATCGCAAACACACCGCCAAGGTATTTTACTTCCTTTTAATTAGTTTGGATTTATGTCTTTGTGCGATTTTCAGTACAAAATTAGTGAATCTTTGCAAAATACTTTTCAGTCACTTCTTTATGCCTACATAATATGTAAGGTGCTTAGTTTGATGACATTTTCGTATAAGAAGTGCGCACTTCGGCTACGGCTGTCAAACACAGCAACTCTTGTAAATAAAAATAACACGTAATGTGCTTAGTTTGATGACATTTTCGCATAAGAAGTGCGCACTTCGGCTACGGCTATCAAACACAGCAACTCTTGTAAATGAAAATGGTATTTAGCAGGCTTACGCTCTAAGCCTACGGTACCTATACTGTTTTGGGTATTTGTTTCCCTTGGCACTCAACTACTAATAAATTAGCTAATAATATGATAGGGGTATCAAAAGATGCGTTTTGACCTCGGTATCAGTTCTGCGAACTCGAAATTAAATTTTTTTTTTTGTGAAGAGATATTAGCACTTAAAGTTCACAATTTTCTGTCATTTTCATGTGGTTGTTGTAATCACAGATCACACTGTGAGAAAAAAATGCAAAAGTGTGTTCTGCGCGGAAATAATTGGGATCACGAAGCCGTTGTTGGACCGGCTGAGGGTTATTTTTTTGAAGCGCGGCCGAAGGCCGCCTACGCGGAAAGGTGTTCTGCATATAAAAAACATGGATCGGGCCCCTAAATCAGGATTTGAAGTGGGTAATTTTTTGGTTTTTTGCTAATAACTTTTCACTAAAACAAAAAAATGTAATTTCGAGTTCGCAAAATTGATACCGAGGTCAAAACGCTAATTTATTAGTAGTTGAGTGCCAAAGAAAACAAATACCCTGTTTTGTACCATGTATGTATGAGGGGTATCAAAAGACGGGTTTCAGTCCCAGGAGCATGAATATAACTCTGCTGAACTAATATGATACCAAAGTCAGAAGGCCACTTTTGATACGTCCCCCACATTTTTAGACATGTTTTAGCAGTTGTGAACCAAAGTAAAGAAATACCAAAGATTCAAACTCTTGCTAAAAACTGTTTCTAATTTAATTAGGCGATGTTTCACTTGAAGATGTACTACAGGCAAATTTAAACGACCTTGAATGACCAGGAGCTGAATGCAAGTTTAGAAGACAACGAGGATGAAACTGATGTTCGTGGTTGTTCATCTTCTGAAGCGGTAATCGTTTACGTGGGCTACCGAGCGCTAATACACAACCAAAAATGTTGGGATATGTATCAGGAGACGCGCTTTGGTCCCAGGAGCATGAATATAACTCCGCTGAAAAAATATTTTCAGAAGTGTGCGTGATATTTGCAATCAAAGTTCACAATTTTCTGAATCATTTTTCGCAAATAATGAAAATATTGATTCAGCGGAGCTATATTCATGCTCCTGGCACCGAAAGGCCTCTTTTGATACCCCTGCCGACATTTTTGGACGCGTATTAGCACTCGGTAGTCCACGTAAACGATTACCCTTCAACAAATCGTACCAATTTCTGAGTCCACCGAAAACGAGAACAGCTCGATTTGAAGTTTTTTATTATACTTTAAAGTTAAATTAAATATATTTAATGTATTCTTCACATGTCTTGCAAATATATACATCATTTCCTTGGGTAAAATCTCGTTGTTGTTGTTTTTGTTGTTAGCAGTGCTTCGCTCTGCCCAAAGGGCCAGTTCACCAGAGTAATAATGGTGTTAGAAGAGTGTGTTCAGTAGAACCGGAGAAGCGATGTTGTGTGTCATGAGGGACCATACCGCATGCAGGGCATAAGTTCGGTATGGTGGGGTTCAGTCTGGATAAATAGGAGTTCAGCCTATTGCAATATCTAGACCGGAGTTGTGCCAGCATGAATTTAGCAAAAAGTAAAAAACACCAAACGGAGGAGGTTAACACCATGTTGTCGGAAAATAAAGGAAAGGGAATGAAATGAAATGAAAGGAAAATAAAGGATATACGGAAAGGGCAGGAAAGGGGTCGAAAGGAAAGGAAATAAGGGAAAGGGAAGGAAAGGAAAGGTAAATAAAGGAAAAGGAAGTAAAGTAGAGGAAAGGGAAAGTAGAGTAAAAGAAAGAAAAGGAATCGAAAAGAAAGAAAAATAAGGGATAAGAACGGAAAGGTAAAGAAAGGAAAGGAAAATAAAGGAGAGTAATGTAAAGAAATGTAAACAAAGCATAGGAATGGAATGGGAAGGAAAGGAAAGAATAGCAAAGGAAAGGAAGGGACAGTAAAGGAAAGGAAAAGAGAGTGAAGGAAGAGAACGGTAAATAAATGAAAAGGAAGTAAAGGAAAGGAAACGCAAGGAATGGAAAAGAAAGGGAAGTAAAGGACAGGAAGGGAGAGCAAAGGAAAGAAAAGGGAAATGTGTTTTTTTTTGGCAGACCTACAATTTCTTCCTGTTGGTGTCGTGAAGGTTTGGCATAGTCAATAACCGGTCGGCCAATAGGCTTATATGTGTCAAGCAACTTTTCTTTGTCTTTGCCCCAAGTACTGCCGGCCAATGAGGTTCTTGTTGCGGCTATTGTCGAATGTAACCTCTAAGATTTTGGGGTGGTTGACTGTGTCAGGTTCCGCTGGAAAGATCCCGCTGGAAAGATCCCGTAGGTAGCAGTTTAGTCTTGTGCACAGTTCGACCGTGGAAGGTCCCTTGCCCGTGGCCATCACCGTGCAGTCGTCAGCGTACAGAACGATGGAGACCCTCTGGTGGGGGAGGGAGGCCCGATATTTAGAAGTTAAACAGGAGGGGTGAAACGACACCACCCTGCGGAACCAATTTTCTGATTCTTCTAGGTCTACATCTCTCGTTTCGGAACTTCACTGACGCTAGCCGGCCGTTTAGATAGTTGGCGGTCCATCGTTTAAGGCCGGCAGGAAGCGGTGTCTCCTCCAGGTCTCTAAGGAGCGTGGCATGGTTGACCGTGTCGAAAGCTTTAGACAGGTCGAGTGCCACGAGAACCGTCCTGTGGTTTGGTGGCTGTTGATGCAAACCGCAATTGATCCGGAAGCCATGTTGATGGTTGGCCAGCTGCAGGTTTGCAGTTTAGTATGGGAGCAAGATAGCCTCTAATAACTTCAGTACCGGCGAGAGGAGATATATCGGGCGATAAGAATCTCCTTGATTCTCCGGCTTTCCAGGTTTTAGAGGGGGGCCACAGTCGCATGTTTCCAGATATCTGGTATGACGAATGTGGTCAGTGGGAGGTTGAATAGAGCCGCCAAGTACTCGTGCCCCTCGTGGCCGAGGTGTTTCAGCATCTTCATGGCAATTCCGTCGGGTCCAAGTGATCTATAGGGTTTTGCCTTACCTATAGCTTCCTTAACCTCTGCGACGGAGACGACAATGGGCGCGGTTGTGGTAGGAGGATGCAGTAAGAATTTCCGGCAGAATGAGATATCGCATTTCCTGGGGTCCGATTTGACGCTGTCGCCGAATGCAATTCCGACCTTGTCGTTGTATTTGGTCAGTTGACCATAATTTGCCGACCCCGATTTTGTTCACTTTTTTTTTTTGTAATAAAACAGAGCTTAGAGGGGGGAAAAAATATCTGCAAAAAAACAAAACGTTTTCGAGATGCTTCCTCGCAAAGTACAATTTTTTTATATTTATACAAAAAAAATTTTAAAAATCCATAATGATTGTTCACTATGTTTGAATCTGCAGGACCTAGCAAAAAGTGTTGTATGTACTGATTATAGTAAATTTTATAAGCTTTCAAATTTTTGAAACCGTTTTCGAATAGCTCAATTTGTTCTTGAGATATACACGATTAAGTGGAGCCATCTTTTTTGTTTTTTGAAATAACGGTAAATTGTAAATATCTCAAAAACGGTACCATTCAAGTAAAAATAACTATGATTTTCGGAATTAGGAGGTGATTTTACATAGGAATTTCACTATGGAGTCTCTGGTGCAGAAAAAAAGTTGGAATTTGTGATCCAGTGTTATCTGAATGGTCGTCCGGTACCTTTCTAGACCCACATGGTGGTATCCTTTCCACACTATTGTTTATCTTCGACATATCAAAGCTCCCTTCCCCACCAGAATGATAATGAGCTAGTAGACGAAATCCGCACGCAATCCAACTTTGTCACCGACCAAGTCCACGGCGACACTGTTCACGAAATGGAATAAACACATGACCCTGGAGCTGGACATCCACGTCGATGGTGTCACAGGCTAAAATCTTGGGCGTGACGTTCGAAAACAGCCTCACCTTCCATGCATATTTCAGTATTTCTGCATTGGCAGCGCTTCAAAAAAATACCCTTTCCTTTTCTTCTCACCTTTCCTTTCCATCGCTTTCCTTTCCTTTTCGTTTACCTCCCTTTTCTTTCCTTCCCTTTCTGTTCCATTCCTTGCCTTTCCTTTCCTTTCCTTTACATCCTTTTATTTTCTTTTCCTTTACTTAGCTTTCTCTTCATTCACTCTCTTTTCCTTTCGTTTCCTTTCCCTTCTTCCCTTTCCATTACTTCCCTTTTTTTCCTTTCATTTCTTTAACTTTACTTTCCTTTCTTTTCATTTGTGGTCCTTTCTTTCCTTTCCTTCCATTTCCAATAATATCCTTTATTTTCCTTTCATTTCTTTTCCTTTCCTTTCCTTTCCTTTCCTTTACCCTCCTAACTCTTCCTTTCCTTCCCTTACTTTTCTTTCTTTTCGATTCCTTCCCCTTGTTGTTGTTGTTGTTGTTAGCAGTGCTTCGCCCTGCCCAAAGGGACAGTTCACTCTAAATTGTCATCAAGGTCCTCTAACGGGTGTCCGGGGAAACGCGCAGTATCAACAGGGTTGGACCAGAGTGATAACGGTTAGAGGAGTGTGTTCAGTAGAACAGGAGAAGAGATGTTGTGTGTCATGCAGGGACATACCGCAGGGTTCAGTCTGGATAAATAGGAGTTCACCCTATTGCAATATCCAGACCGGAGTTGTGCCAGCATGACTCTAGTTTCCCTCGGAAGGACACGTTCTTCCTCAGCAAGAACAGGTGGTTGGGTGTCAATAACGGAGTTCACAGGCCGAGATATGTCCACCGACTCGGTGTGGAGGTCCTTTAGGGCCCGCCTGTGTTCCCGCAGATCAAACGGCAACGAGATGTGATGCCGGATCTCTCATACGTTCCCACAACAGCCTGTTCTACGTAACGGAATGAAACGGGTTTTACCCGGCCAAGAGCTGTTATTTCAGTGTAACCCTGTCCAATTTGTCCAGTCCCACTCCTAAATTGTCATCCCCGGAGCAATCAATTGCAGCAGGGTTGCTCCAGTGTCTCATGTTACTGGCTGGTATCGAATCCAACCCCGGGACAAGAGACTGGATCTACTGCGTCTGCTGGAAGAAAATATGCGTTAATCGTTCGCATTATTTTCAATGCAGTAAATTCAAGCTATGGCTTCACAGATCTGGATGCTCAATGCTTAACCCTGCAATCCCCAGATCCCGTACTTTCTTCAGTACTTATGAGGCACCATGTTGTTCACAGTAGTGGCCCAGTTTCCACGACTAGCAGCTCTGCTGCTCCCGCCTCACCTACTCCCGACTGTCGCTCACGCTCACCAGCGCTTCCATCTGGCACGGCCATACAACACTCCTCCGGAATAGGCAAGTTGTGAACAACGCCGAGCGTCAGTCCCCACTCTCTCTGCTCTCGTGGTCCCCCCTACTTCCAGCACGCACGTGGGTCAGAAACATAACCTCCCCGTACCTTTCACCACGAGCACTGTCTGTCGGCAAAGACTATTTGTAGCCCCTTTCTGCAGAACTCAGCCGCCCTCCACGCCACACAACATCGGCCAAGGCGCGCTGAACCCCAGACTGCGGCATAGCCTTGGACTAAGCCTACCTCCATTTAGGCAACCACACCCGTCCACCAGGCCCAGCATGCCTTCACCTTCTCTAACGACACACTTCAAAATCACAGCTGAACTGCAACGGATTAACTGGAAAGATAGCGTAGATAACAGACTTTATGAAGTCGAACAACATTAAACTCGCGGCGATTCAGGAGACCAAACTGAACGCAAACTCGGACTAATGTACTCGTGATGGGTACAATGTGCATCGGAAAGACCGTCCCAGCGGTCATGGGGGCCTTGCATTCATCACACACCACACTGTACAGTATAACCTATTTGCCCCGGACATCGACACCAGGGGCTCTACCCTTGAATGCCAGGGTATAGCAGTCCGGACAGGCGACGTTGACCTGCGAGTGATAAATATATACATTTCCTCTGTTACGTGCTGTCTCCGCGATTATCGCCCTAATATTAGTGCGTTGCTAAGGGGTGATAACTGCCTTCTCCTAGGTGACGTCAACGCACACCACGATCTCTGGTACTCCAACTTGCCAGCAGACAGCACGCACTCGCAGTGCAAATAGACAACCGGTATTTTGTACACTGAATGGAGATGCCCCCACTAGGGTGGCAGGTAATTGCCACAGCTCGCCAGACATCTCCATTTCAAGCGCGGGCCTAATCAACCACGTAAACTGGCAACCAATGCTTACATTAGCATCAGACCACCTACCCATCCTACTTTACATCTAACGACCGTTTGACTTCATAACGACTGAAAAACGAACGTACATTAACTTTAGTAAAGGGGACTGGGACCGCTTCACGGACTTTACAGAGCACTCCTTCGCTGAACTACCCACACCGACGGACGTACGCAAAGGTGAGAAAGAGTTTCGCAAAGTCATCGATTGAGCCTCCGGCCGCTTCATCCCTGCTGGCAGAATCCCGGAAATTCAGCTTAATTTCCCCGCAGAAGCAGCGGCAATGGCAAGAGAACGTGACCAAGTGAGACTCGTAAATCCCGCAGATCCAAGAATAAAAGATCTCAACGCGGAAATCCGTCGGACAATCAATGACCACAAGTTGACAAAGTGGAAAGAACACCTAGAGTCATGCAACCTCTCCGGCGGGGTCGGCAAATTATGGTCAACTGTCAAGGCCCTATCAAACCCGACCAAATACAACGACAAGGTCGGAATTGCATTCGGCGACAGCGTCAAATCGGACCCCAGGAAATGCGCTATCTCATTCTGCCGGAAATGCTTACTGCATCCTTCTACCACAACCGCGCCCATTGTCGTCTCCGTCGCAGAGGTTAAGAAAGCTATAGGTAAGGCAAAACCCTATAGATCACTTGGACCCGACGGAATTCCCATGAAGATGCTGAAACACCTCGGCCACGAGGGGCACAAGTACTTGGCGGCTCTATTCAACCTCGCACTGACCACATTCGTCATACCAGATATCTGGAAACATGCGACTGTGGCCCCCCTCTAAAACCTGGAAAGCCGGAGAATCAAGGAGATTCTTATCGCCCGATATATCTCCTCTCGCCGGTACTGAAGTTATTAGAGGCTATCTTGCTCCCATACTAAACTGCAAACCTGCAGCTGGCCAACCATCAACATGGCTTCCGGAAAAATCACAGCACAACATCGGCGTTAAATGCCATCACGACGCAGATCAATTGCGGTTTGCATCAACACCCACCAAACCACAGGACGGTTCTCGTGGCACTCGACCTGTCTAAAGCTTTCGACACGGTCAGCCATGCCACGCTCCTTAGAGACCTAGCGGAGACACCGCTTCCTGCCGGCCTTAAACGATGGACCGCCAACTATCTAAACGGCCGGCTAGCGTCAGTGAAGTTCCGAAACGAGAGATGTAGACCTAGAAGAATCAGAAAAGGGGCTCCGCAGGGTGGTGTCGTTTCACCCCTCCTGTTTAACTTCTACATATCGAGCCTCCCTCCCCCACCAGAGGGTCTCCATCGTTCTGTACGCTGACGACTGCACGGTGATGGCCACGGGCAAGGGACCTTCCACGGACGAACTGTGCACAAGACTAAACTGCTACCTACGGGATCTTTCCAGCGGAACCTGACACTGTCCCCGACTAAATCGACACCGACGCTTTTCACTACATGGACTGCACAGATGGGGCAGGAGTTGAATGTCCACGTAGATGGTGTTCCACTACCTATAGTCAACCACCCCAAAATCTTAGAGGTTACATTCGACAATAGCCGCAACAAGAACCTCATTGGCCGGCAGTACTTGGGGAAAAGACAAAGAAAAGTTGCTTGACACATATAAGCCTATTGGCCGACCGGTTATTGACTATGTCAAACCTTCACGACACCAACTGGAAGAAATTGTAGGTCTGCCAAAAAAATAAACACTTTTCCCTTTTCTTTCCTTACCTTTCCTTTGCTCTCCCTTCCTGTCCTTTACTTCCCTTTCTTTTCCATTCCTTGCCTTTACTTCCTTTTCATTTATTTACCTTTCTCTTCCTTCACTCCCTTTTCCTTTCCTTTACTGTCCCTTCCTTTCCTTTTCTATTCTTTCCTTTCCTTCCCGTTCCATTCCTATGCTTTGTTTACATTTCTTTAAATTACTCTCCTTTATTTTCCTTTCCTTTCTTTACCTTTCCGTTCTTATCCCTTATTTTTCTTTCTTTTCGATTCCTTTTCTTTCCTTTACTCTACTTTCCCTTTCCTCTACTTTACTTCCTTTTCCTTTATTTACCTTTCCTTTCTTTCCCTTTCCCTTATTTCCTTTCCTTTCGACCCCTTTCCTGCCCTTTCCGTATATCCTTTATTTTCTTTTCATTTCATTTCATTCCCTTTCCTTTATTTTCCGACAACATGGTGTTAACCTCCTCCGTTTGGTGTTTTTTACTTTTTACTAAATTCATGCTGGCACAACTCCGGTCTAGATATTGCAATAGGCTGAACTCCTATTTATCCAGACTGAACCCCACCATACCGAACTTATGCCCTGCATGCGGTATGGTCCCTCATGACACACAACATCGCTTCTCCGGTTCTACTGAACACACTCTTCTAACACCATTATTACTCTGGTGAACTGGCCCTTTGGGCAGAGCGAAGCACTGCTAACAACAAAAACAACAACAACGAGATTTTACCCAAGGAAATGATGTATATATTTGCAAGACAGGTGAAGAATACATTAAATATATTTAATTTAACTTTAAAGTATAATAAAAAACTTCAAATCGAGCTGTTCTCGTTTTCGGTGGACTCAGAAATTGGTACGATTTGTTGAAGGGTAATCGTTTACGTGGACTACCGAGTGCTAATACGCGTCCAAAAATGTCGGCAGGGGTATCAAAAGAGGCCTTTCGGTGCCAGGAGCATGAATATAACTCCGCTGAATCAATATTTTCATTATTTGCGAAAAATGATTCAGAAAATTGTGAACTTTGATTGCAAATATCACGCACACTTCTGAAAATATTTTTTCAGCGGAGTTATATTCATGCTCCTGGGACCAAAGCGCGTCTCCTGATACATATCCCAACATTTTTGGTTGTGTATTAGCGCTCGGTAGCCCACGTAAACTATTACCGATTCAGAAGATGAACAACCACCAACATCAGTTTCATCCTCGTTGTCTTCTAAACTTGCATTCAGCTCCTGGTCATTCAAGGTCGTTTAAATTTGCCTGTAGTACATCTTCAAGTGAAACATCGCCTAATTAAATTAGAAACAGTTTTTAGCAAGAAATTGAATCTTTGGTATTTCTTTACTTTGGTTCACAACTGCTAAAACATGTCTAAAAATGTTGGGGACGTATCAAAAGTGGCCTTTTGACTTTGGAATCATTGACCCGAAACCGGTAATTAAACAGTTTACTTCTGTGCAGAGTGTACGTCCGTACAATAAAAAAAAAAATAGTTTGTATTGTTTCCTCCAATATATGGTACAAAACAGTATACCGTGGGCCTAGAGCGTAAGCCTGCTAATTACCAATTTTATTTACAAGAGTTGCTGTGTTTGATAGTCGTAGCCGAAGTGCGCACTTCTTATATGAAAATGTCATCAAACTAAGCACCTTACATATTATGTAGGCATAAGGAAGTTACTGAAAAGTATTTTGCAAAGATTCACTAATTTTGTACTGAAAATAGCACAAAGACATTAATCCAAACTAATTAAAAGGAAGTAAAATGCCTTGGCGGTTTGTTTGCGATATTGTTTTGTACCATGGATAGTAGAAAACAATACTATTCTGGCAGAAGCTCCAAAACCACTTGCGTTGGTTAAAACCAAAGTAAAAAAGATACTTTGTGTTTCATTTAATTAGGTATTGACTTACATAAATCGTCGTCCTCCATTGGTTGTTTTTTATTTTTATTTTTTTTATAAAATATAAATCATAGTATATTTCTACTAGTAGCGCAACTAACAGCTGACTTACTCCGAATCAGCCCACACACACAAACCACACAGGGTACGTTGTATGCAATAACAAAGCAATCGGATTTTAATGCTGAAATATTGAAAGTGAAGACAAAAAAATCCCAAGTTATTATATATAACAGGTGATGGCAAAAAAATGAGACTTTCGTTAAACTACTTTATTTTAAAATGTATCGCATCGAATCAGGAGGCGATGACTTCTGTGTCGCTGTCATTCATTTCTAAACTACATACGTAGCTTCCATTATAAAAAAATTAATAGTTTTGCTGAAAATGGCTTCGAAGCAACAAACCATCCGCGAGCGTGTTGTACAATTCTATAAAAAAAATGAAAAACTTGGAAAATTTATCACCGTTAATCATTTTAAAAGCGAGGGAGTTCCACGATCTACCTTATATAGAATTTTGAAGACAATGAGAGTGGAAAGAAGGTGTGGAAGTGAAAGGATTCCGTTGATTATGACCAAACGTGCTCTTTCCACCATTAAGAATAAGTTCAACAATAGGGATGGCATAAGCCAACGCGACGCTGCTTCAGAAATGAATTGTCACCAGAGTTATATTTGCAAAACGTTAAAAAAAATGCAGATAAGGTGTAGAAAAAAAGTCAGATCACCAGAATATACCACCGAGCAAATATCTAGAACAAAGCCGCAATGCCGCTGGAGCTTCGAAATTACAGCAAGAAATCGTACGTTTCAGACGATGAAAGTTATTTTCCTCTCAGTAAATCTCACCCCTAGCAGTAGGTACATTCGCGATCATAGTATATCTCTACTAGTAGCGCAACTAACAGCTGACAAACTCCGAATCAGCACACACACCCAAACCACAAAGGGTACGTTGTATGCAATAAAAAAGCAATCGGATTTTAATGCTGCAATATTGAACGTGAAGACAAAAAATTCCCAAATTATTAGATATAAAGCAGTTTTAACAACTATAACATGCTAGTAATTGTACATTTCATTATAAATGAAAGTTTCTAATTGCAATTTTTACTGTCAAGCAACTCTGAACCTTATTTCCTCCATTCCACTCTGTCGGAGTACCATCATCCACTGCCTTACACTCCGATACCAAAGAAAAAGATACCAAACTATTCGAGGTAAACAATGATATGAATGTTCATCCACTTCCACTTTTGATCAGTAAAGATTAAAAAATAAAATCGAAACCATAAAGAAATTCGATACTTTCAATCGAGCAATAGCTTTGTTCTTTTGGCAGCCGGATGTTACCCAAATACCCCAAAGGTGTTCCATTGCTAGCATTTTAATTATTTTTCGTGAAACTCGGGAGCGGCTCAACCAATTTGGATACAATTTGGCATTATAGATAGTATGATTCATTCTAAGATTATATGCGTAGGTGCTGCCACTTGGGGCTGTTCACAGGGCTGCCACCTATCTCAATTTTTTTTAATATTGAGCAAGGTATGCAAATATTGGTATGAAATGAAAGGTGTCGTATTACAATAATGTAAATCTTAAGTATGGTTGCCACCCCACCGCATTTGATTTATTTTTCTTTAAATCTCGGGAACCGCTCCTCCGATTTGGATACAATTTGGCATTATAGATACTATGAATAATTCTAAAGCAGCCATTATGCATACTTAGCATAGACTTGACTTGACTTGGGAACTGCCTCTTAGCGTTCTGTTTAATGAAGTTTGCATGTATCCGATTACCCTACTTTACTTGGAATTCTGTTGAGTTTTGATTTTCTACGTAAATTCTAAGTTTAGTGAGCGCCGTGAGAGAACTGTGTGATGCCATCCATTTTTTTAAACATTTTGAATAAAATCCTCCAACTATTCTATAGAGATAAGATTTTTTGGATGTATATTATTCATATGGCAGCCACAAAACTTACTGTCAAATAAATTGAATTCAAATTAAACTAACCTAAAAAAAAATTTTTTTCCTCCCAAAATGCTTTATAGTTTTTTTTTGGCATTGACTATATACTGATTGTAGATAAGCTCAGAAAATCGAAACCTAATACCAAAAAAATGCGTTTTGGTACTTTTCACTGAGTTATATGTAAAAAATCACACTGGCTAGTGTGCTCTCTTGTTATTTTTCTAAGTGCTAAGTGACAGTTCTCAAGTCAAGTCAAGTCTATGCTAAGCATCCATAATGACAGCTTAAGATTATGTGCGTGGGTGTTGTTAATATTGAGCCAGATATGCCAATATGGGTATAAAAGGAGAGGTATTTTCGACCGTATTCCAAATATGTAAATCTTAAACAGGATTGCCACCTAACCGCATTTTATTAATTTTTCTTGATATCTAAGGAACCGCTAGACCGATTTGGATAAAATTTGGCATTATAGATAGTATGATTCATTCTAAGATAAAACAGGGTTGCCACATATCAATTTGCAACAACAACGCTGTGATCTTGATAGTTTTCTGGGTCAATTTCGGATCCGTAGTAGTAGATTTTTTGACAGCCAACCCTTATTTGCTTAGTAGCACAAACATACACGCTTATTTACACAAACAACTGTCATGCAGCTGACCCGCATCGTTCTGTTAAATTATGACAGTGATCCAACCCAGGTCAGCAAACTCGAACACTCTTATTATCGACCGCATTCCAAATATGTAAATCTTAAACAGGATTGCCACCTAACCGCATTTTTCGTAATTTTTCTTGATAGCTTAGGAACCGCTCTACCGATTTGGATAAATTTTGTCCTAATATGTAGATAGAATGATTCATTCTAAGATTAAATGTGTGGGTGTTGCCACTTGCGGCCGTTCACAGGGTTGCCACCTACCGTAATTTTTTTTAAATATTTAGCATGATATGCCGATATGGGTATCAAGTGAGGCATTTGCGACCCGATCTCAAATATGTCAATTTCAAGCAGACTTGCAACTCTTCTTTCTATCTTTCTTCGCTTTCACTCTATCTCCCTCCCTTTTTCTCTTCATTGCCCTCTTTCCTTCTACCACGCCCCTCTTCTTCTATATCCCATTCGACTAACGCCTTATTATAACAATACTAAATGGGCTACAAAACATTCTAAATATTCTGAGAAAAACTTGAAAATTTTTACGAAAATTCGTCGAATTTTAGCGAATTTTGCATACATTTTTTAAATATATTTTACAATGAATCCATTAGACCTTGATCCATACTTATATGGGAAATTAGCTAAAATTATTCTACTGAGGCTAAAGTTGGTAAAAATTGCAAAAAACAATAAACATAAACGACAGATAACAAATGGCCATTATTATGACACTATATATCATATATAGTTATCAAAATGATCATGTTACATTATCATATTTATGGAAAAACATATGTGAGATGGTCATTTTCATGACACTATATATATATTTTTAGAAAACATATGTTACATGGTCAGTTTCATGACACTATATATGATATATACAGTTACCAAAATGACCACGTAACATAAACAAATATATAAACCGAAAAACATATATAAGATGGTCATTTTCATGACACTATATATGATATATATAGTTATCAAAATGACCACATCACATATTCAATTTATATATATATAATTTTTCAAGTCACCAAAATGACCATGTCTCATTAAAACTAATATAACTTTTAAAATACAACAGTTATATCAAAAAGGAATTTAGTTTAAGGTTATAAGAGTGGATTGGAACCGATTTTTTAAGGAAAAACATGGGTGTCATCAAATGACTTTTCTAAAAATATATATATAGTGTCATGATTATTATTAAAAATGGCGTCTAGTATTTTTTTGCCTCCTCTTTTCAGACTTTTGTGCTGAGCTTGACGCTACATGAGGAACAATTTTTATCACACTTACTTTCTTATTTTTCAAGATTTAACATGAATTTCTTTTTGACAACTGAATCAAAGCCTACTGTTTTAAAAAATTTATCTACGTTTTTCTCTTTTCGAAATAGATACGAATTCGTTAAGTAAAATACAAAAAATATTAGATTTCCTTCAGACATTCTGGTTTGGCCATTCGCTGCGAATTCGTTAAGCTAGAGCGGTAGAATTCCGATTTTGTTCAGAAAATACAGATGCCCGACAAATTCGGAAGCTTTGGTTTAGTGGGAGGTTTCTTTGAGAACGCCCGCCTCCCATTACATACAAAAAAACGTTCATTTCAATTATAAACATATAAAATCTGTCTTATCTTCATATTTCTAAAGTTCAATACCAAGTTCCGTTTCAAAGTTTCTTTGAAAACGCCCGCCTCCCATTACATACAAACAAACGTGCATTTCAATTATAAACAAATAAAATCTGTATTATCTTCATATTTCTTAAGTTCAATAGCAAGTTCAATTTCAAAGTTTCTTTGAAAACGTCCGCCTCCCATTACATAAAAACAAACGTGCATTATAATTATCTCTACATCTCTACATATACATAATAAAATTGTAACAGGTCGATGTCTGTACATGACAGATATCAACAAAAAATTGATTGGGGGAAGCATTATTAAACGAGTAGAATCCAAATCAACCATTTTTTTAATTTTTGTGTGTCTGTCTGTCCGTATGTTTGTGGCCGTATCACTATGAAAGTACTGAATGGAAATGAATGAAACTTTTTTCGTTGGATTGCTAGATACTCAACTTAAAATTTAGGATATTACTTTTTTCGATATCTCAACCGGTTTTGGAGTTATCGCCCAATATGTGGACCAGGGGTGACCAAAAATTTCTTAGTACAATATGGATGTCAAACGAAAGGTGTCAATGAGTGCTGTAATATGCGATGTGATCAATTGAAATATCCCAAATGGTTTCGGAGATATCTTGAAGTTATCGACGAATATGTATTTGCAAAAAAAATGTGTTAGTACAATATGGGTATCAAACGAATGGTGCCAATGGGTACTGTTATATGCGATGCGCTTAATTTAAATATCTCAAATGGATTCAATTATATATCTTCAAAAATTTCGGACGGAAAAAGAGAAGGGTGGGTAGATGCCATGTACAGACATCGACCTGTTACAATTTTATTATATGTAAAGATATGTAAGTATGTATTTCAAATTTCGAAAACTGGCTCAAATGTATTTTTTAATTGTTGTTGTGAACTATGCAATCAAGTGCGTATAGGCTATAATGATTAAAATCGGACTCAGTCTGTTTTAAGTTCTGATACGCAGCGAAGCAAGCGGGCCTTACTAGTAAACATATAAAATCAATTATAAACATATAAAATCTGCCTTATCTTCATATTTCTTTGAAAATGCCCACCTAAAAAAATACATACATGCACATACTCACACACATATACAAACACAAGCACGCAAAACAGATGGAATATATCGAATAAGGGGCGCTGGACATACCGCTGTATACCAGATATTAAAACATGGGTAACAAGTACACACAGGGAGGTTGATTTTTATCTGACTCAGTCCTTAAGCGGCCACGGATGCTTTAAAGAATACCTTTATCGGTTTAAGCACGAAAGCAACAACGTATGCGATAACTGTGGAGGCGAGGCAGTGGTTGGTCACATGCTACGAAGTAAACAAAAATGGATGGCAGCGTGCGAGGTAATCGCAGAAGCCATGAAGTGGCTTAGAAGTCTAGAACGGCTGCGCCGCAGCAGGGAAGACTGAAGAAAAAGCAAACAAACACGGAAAACAAGAGGCGGGTTGGAAACACGGCTTTCCAACCGCCTACTTTAACAAACCTATACCAGAGGTGCAGATTGCAGATTGGAGATTCAGCCTCTCCACTGTATTGACCTGCAAACAAAATTTTAAGAGTACGTAAGTATCTCAAACGTAGGTGGAAACACGGCCTTTCAACCGCCTACTTCAACAAACCTATACCAGAGGTGCAGATTGCAGATTGGAGATTCAGCCTCTCCACTGTATTGACCTGCAAACAAAATTTTAGGAGTACGTAAGTATCTCAAACGTAGGTGGAAACACGGCCTTTCAACCGCCTTGTTTAACAAACCTATACCACAGGTGCAGATTGCAGATTGGAGATTCAGCCTCTCCACTGTATTGACCGGCAAACAAAATTTTATGAGTACGTAAGTATCTCAGATGCGGGTGGAAACACGGTCTTTCAACCGCCTGGTCCACGTGACACAAACCAGAAGGAGCAGATTGGGGACGCGGCCTCCCCACTGCATTACCTTGTAACTGAATATGTTGTGAGTATAATTGATTACTTATAAACTTACTGAATTATTATAGATGCGGGCCGGAAACACGGCCACTCCAACCGGCTAGATGCAGAAGAGCTAGTGAGACAGAATAAGAGACGATGATGAAGTACATGCCGACGGTATATGACGGTAGGAGGTTTAGTGTGTTAAAGTCATACACTGACTGTAAGGCTTTTGATGCTTATTCTTCTGAAAAAAAAAAACACAAACACAAACACACGCACACACACACACACAATTATCATTTCATAATTTTTCCTTTCACCAAATGGGGTAGTACCCGTATTTTATAACTACTGGCTGGCTCTACTCAACATCCACTCTACTTTTGAAGTAACTCCTGAAGAAATCCTAAACAAAATTTCAAAACAAACAAGAAAAATAAATATTGTTTTGTACACGGCCAAAAGTATTAGGCTAGATTTAAAACTTTTTGGGGCTACATATACACCTAGACCTGCGTTCGAAGTGTTGTTTGGAATTTCCAGTAAGATTAAGAACTTTGTGGAAAATTCAAGAAAACTCGAAAAATTTACATCAAAATTTCTAACATTTTAGTAAAAATGTTTAGATTTTTTTCGAATAATTCTTCTAGCAGCTTCAGATTGGTATCACTACAATTGAACGAGCTACAAAACTGCATACTCGAAAAAAATCTAAAAATTTATACTAAAAAGTTAGAAATTTTGATTAAAATTTTTCGAATTTCTTAAATATTCATGAATTTTCCACTAAGTTCTTAACTTTGAGTTGCAGTATTTTCATTGTGTTTTTACACATACTTTCATTAAAAAATATTGAAATTAGTCAAAGGAAGTTAATTTTACCGGAAATTCATTGGCCGGCAGTACTTGGGGCAAAGACAAAGAAAAGTTGCTTGACACATATAAGCCTATTGGCCGACCGGTTATTGACTATGTCAAACCTTCACGACACCAACTCGAAGAAATTGTAGGTCTGCCAAAAAAATAAACACATTTCCCTTTTCTTTCCTTACCTTTCCTTTGCTCTCCCTTCCTGTCCTTTACTTCCCTTTCTTTTCCATTCCTTGCCTTTACTTCCTTTTCATTTATTTACCTTTCTCTTCCTTCACTCCCTTTTCCTTTCCTTTACTGTCCCTTCCTTTCCTTTTCTATTCTTTCCTTTCCTTCCCATTCCATTCCTATGCTTTGTTTACATTTCTTTACATTACTCTCCTTTATTTTCCTTTCCTTTCTTTACCTTTCCGTTCTTATCCCTTATTTTTCTTTCTTTTCGATTCCTTTTCTTTCCTTTACTCTACTTTCCCTTTCCTCTACTTTACTTCCTTTTCCTTTATTTACCTTTCCTTTCCTTCCCTTTCCCTTATTTCCTTTCCTTTCGACCCCTTTCCTGCCCTTTCCGTATATCCTTTATTTTCCTTTCATTTCATTTCATTCCCTTTCCTTTATTTTCCGACAACATGGTGTTAACCTCCTCCGTTTGGTGTTTTTTACTTTTTGCTAAATTCATGCTGGCACAACTCCGGTCTAGATATTGCAATAGGCTGAACTCCTATTTATCCAGACTGAACCCCACCATACCGAACTTATGCCCTGCATGCGGTATGGTCCCTCATGACACACAACATCGCTTCTCCGGTTCTACTGAACACACTCTTCTAACACCATTATTACTCTGGTGAACTGGCCCTTTGGGCAGAGCGAAGCACTGCTAACAACAAAAACAACAACAACGAGATTTTACCCAAGGAAATGATGTATATATTTGCAAGACATGTGAAGAATACATTAAATATATTTAATTTAACTTTAAAGTATAATAAAAAACTTCAAATCGAGCTGTTCTCGTTTTCGGTGGACTCAGAAATTGGTACGATTTGTTGAAGGGTAATCGTTTACGTGGACTACCGAGTGCTAATACGCGTCCAAAAATGTCGGCAGGGGTATCAAAAGAGGCCTTTCGGTGCCAGGAGCATGAATATAGCTCCGCTGAATCAATATTTTCATTATTTGCGAAAAATGATTCAGAAAATTGTGAACTTTGATTGCAAATATCACGCACACTTCTGAAAATATTTTTTCAGCGGAGTTATATTCATGCTCCTGGGACCAAAGCGCGTCTCCTGATACATATCCCAACATTTTTGGTTGTGTATTAGCGCTCGGTAGCCCACGTAAACTATTACCGATTCAGAAGATGAACAACCACCAACATCAGTTTCATCCTCGTTGTCTTCTAAACTTGCATTCAGCTCCTGGTCATTCAAGGTCGTTTAAATTTGCCTGTAGTACATCTTCAAGTGAAACATCGCCTAATTACATTAGAAACAGTTTTTAGCAAGAAATTGAATCTTTGGTATTTCTTTACTTTGGTTCACAACTGCTAAAACATGTCTAAAAATGTTGGGGACGTATCAAAAGTGGCCTTTTGACTTTGGAATCATTGACCCGAAACCGGTAATTAAACAGTTTACTTCTGTGCAGAGTGTACGTCCGTACAATAAAAAAAAAATAGTTTGTATTGTTTCCTCCAATACATGGTACAAAACAGTATACCGTGGGCCTAGAGCGTAAGCCTGCTAATTACCAATTTTATTTACAAGAGTTGCTGTGTTTGATAGTCGTAGCCGAAGTGCGCACTTCTTATATGAAAATGTCATCAAACTAAGCACCTTACATATTATGTAGGCATAAGGAAGTTACTGAAAAGTATTTTGCAAAGATTCACTAATTTTGTACTGAAAATAGCACAAAGACATTAATCCAAACTAATTAAAAGGAAGTAAAATGCCTTGGCGGTTTGTTTGCGATATTGTTTTGTACCATGGATAGTAGAAAACAATACTATTCTGGCAGAAGCTCCAAAACCACTTGCGTTGGTTAAAACCAAAGTAAAAAAGATACTTTGTGTTTCATTTAATTAGGTATTGACTTACATAAATCGTCGTCCTCCATTGGTTGTTTTTTATTTTTATTTTTTTTATAAAATATAAATCATAGTATATTTCTACTAGTAGCGCAACTAACAGCTGACTTACTCCGAATCAGCCCACACACACAAACCACACAGGGTACGTTGTATGCAATAACAAAGCAATCGGATTTTAATGCTGAAATATTGAAAGTGAAGACAAAAAAATCCCAAGTTATTATATATAACGGGTGATGGCAAAAAAATGAGACTTTCGTTAAACTACTTTATTTTAAAATGTATCGCATCGAATCAGGAGGCGATGACTTCTGTGTCGCTGTCATTCATTTCTAAACTACATACGTAGCTTCCATTATAAAAAAATTAATAGTTTTGCTGAAAATGGCTTCGAAGCAACAAACCATCCGCGAGCGTGTTGTACAATTCTATAAAAAAAATGAAAAACTTGGAAAATTTATCACCGTTAATCATTTTAAAAGCGAGGGAGTTCCACGATCTACCTTATATAGAATTTTGAAGACAATGAGAGTGGAAAGAAGGTGTGGAAGTGGAAGGATTCCGTTGATTATGACCAAACGTGCTCTTTCCACCATTAAGAATAAGTTCAACAATAGGGATGGCATAAGCCAACGCGACGCTGCTTCAGAAATGAATTGTCACCAGAGTTATATTTGCAAAACGTTAAAAAAAAGCAGATAAAGTGTAGAAAAAAAGTCAGATCACCAGAATATACCACCGAGCAAATATCTAGAACAAAGCCGCAATGATGCTGGATGCTTCGAAATTACAGCAAGAAATCGTACGTTTCAGACGATGAAAGTTATTTTCCTCTCAGTAAATCTCACCCCTAGCAGTAGGTACATTCGCGATCATAGTATATCTCTACTAGTAGCGCAACTAACAGCTGACAAACTCCGAATCAGCACACACACCCAAACCACAAAGGGTACGTTGTATGCAATAAAAAAGCAATCGGATTTTAATGCTGCAATATTGAACGTGAAGACAAAAAATTCCCAAATTATTAGATATAAAGCAGTTTTAACAACTATAACATGCTAGTAATTGTACATTTCATTATAAATGAAAGTTTCTAATTGCAATTTTTACTGTCAAGCAACTCTGAACGTTATTTCCTCCATTCCACTCTGTCGGAGTACCATCATCCACTGCCTTACACTCCGATACCAAAGAAAAAGATACCAAACTATTCGAGGTAAACAATGATATGAATGTTCATCCACTTCCACTTTTGATCAGTAAAGATTAAAAAATAAAATCGAAACCATAAAGAAATTCGATACTTTCAATCGAGCAATAGCTTTGTTCTTTTGGCAGCCGGATGTTACCCAAATACCCCAAAGGTGTTCCATTGCTAGCATTTTAATTATTTTTCGTGAAATCTCGGGAGCGGCTCAACCAATTTGGATACAATTTGGCATTATAGATAGTATGATTCATTCTAAGATTATATGCGTAGGTGCTGCCACTTGGGGCTGTTCACAGGGTTGCCACCTATCTCAATTTTTTTTAATATTGAGCAAGGTATGCAAATATTGGTATGAAATGAAAGGTGTCGTATTACAATAATGTAAATCTTAAGTATGGTTGCCACCCCACCGCATTTGATTTATTTTTCTTTAAATCTCGGGAACCGCTCCTCCGATTTGGATACAATTTGGCATTATAGATACTATGAATAATTCTAAAGCAGCCATTATGCATACTTAGCATAGACTTGACTTGACTTGGGAACTGCCTCTTAGCGTTCTGTTTAATGAAGTTTGCATGTATCCGATTACCCTACTTTACTTGGAATTCTGTTGAGTTTTGATTTTCTACGTAAATTCTAAGTTTAGTGAGCGCCGTGAGAGAACTGTGTGATGCCATCCATTTTTTTAAACATTTTGAATAAAATCCTCCAACTATTCTATAGAGATAAGATTTTTTGGATGTATATTATTCATATGGCAGCCACAAAACTTACTGTCAAATAAATTGAATTCAAATTAAACTAACCTAAAAAAAAATTTTTTTCCTCCCAAAATGCTTTATAGTTTTTTTTTGGCATTGACTATATACTGATTGTAGATAAGCTCAGAAAATCGAAACCTAATACCAAAAAAATGCGTTTTGGTACTTTTCACTGAGTTATATGTAAAAAATCACACGATTACTTTTAAAAAGCAATTCCTATGGGATACTTTTACTCTGATTTCAAACTGGCTAGTGTGCTCTCTTGTTATTTTTCTAAGTGCTAAGTGACAGTTCTCAAGTCAAGTCAAGTCTATGCTAAGCATCCATAATGACAGCTTAAGATTATGTGCGTGGGTGTTGTTAATATTGAGCCAGATATGCCAATATGGGTATAAAAGGAGAGGTATTTTCGACCGTATTCCAAATATGTAAATCTTAAACAGGATTGCCACCTAACCGCATTTTTCGTAATTTTTCTTGATAGCTTAGGAACCGCTCTACCGATTTGGATAAATTTTGTCCTAATATGTAGATAGAATGATTCATTCTAAGATTAAATGTGTGGGTGTTGCCACTTGCGGCCGTTCACAGGGTTGCCACCTACCGTAATTTTTTTTTAAATATTTAGCATGATATGCCGATATGGGTATCAAGTGAGGCATTTGCGACCCGATCTCAAATATGTCAATTTCAAGCAGACTTGCCACCTAGTACAACTCTTCTTTCTATCTTTCTTCGCTTTCACTCTATCTCCCTCCCTTTTTCTCTTCATTGCCCTCTTTCCTTCTACCACGCCCCTCTTCTTCTATATCCCATTCGACTAACGCCTTATTATAACAATACTAAATGGGCTACAAAACATTCTAAATATTCTGAGAAAAACTTGAAAATTTTTACGAAAATTCGTCGAATTTTAGCGAATTTTGCATACATTTTTTAAATATATTTTACAATGAATCCATTAGACCTTGATCCATACTTATATAGGAAATTAGCTAAAATTATTCTACTGAGGCTAAAGTCGGTAAAAATTGCAAAAAACAATAAACATAAACGACAGATAACAAATGGCCATTATTATGACACTATATATCATATATAGTTATCAAAATGATCATGTTACATTATCATATTTATGGAAAAACATATGTGAGATGGTCATTTTCATGACACTATATATATATTTTTAGAAAACATATGTTACATGGTCAGTTTCATGACACTATATATGATATATATAGTTATCAAAATGACCACATCACATATTCAATTTATATATATATAATTTTTCAAGTCACCAAAATGACCATGTCTCATTAAAACTAATATAACTTTTAAAATACAACAGTTATATCAAAAAGGAATTTAGTTTAAGGTTATAAGAGTGGATTGGAACCGATTTTTTAAGGAAAAACATGGGTGTCATCAAATGACTTTTCTAAAAATATATATATAGTGTCATGATTATTATTAAAAATGGCGTCTAGTATTTTTTTGCCTCCTCTTTTCAGACTTTTGTGCTGAGCTTGACGCTACATGAGGAACAATTTTTATCACACTTACTTTCTTATTTTTCAAGATTTAACATGAATTTCTTTTTGACAACTGAATCAAAGCCTACTGTTTTAAAAAATTTATCTACGTTTTTCTCTTTTCGAAATAGATACGAATTCGTTAAGTAAAATACAAAAAATATTAGATTTCCTTCAGACATTCTGGTTTGGCCATTCGCTGCGAATTCGTTAAGCTAGAGCGGTAGAATTCCGATTTTGTTCAGAAAATACAGATGCCCGACAAATTCGGAAGCTTTGGTTTAGTGGGAGGTTTCTTTGAGAACGCCCGCCTCCCATTACATACAAAAAAACGTTCATTTCAATTATAAACATATAAAATCTGTCTTATCTTCATATTTCTAAAGTTCAATACCAAGTTCCGTTTCAAAGTTTCTTTGAAAACGCCCGCCTCCCATTACATACAAACAAACGTGCATTTCAATTATAAACAAATAAAATCTGTATTATCTTCATATTTCTTAAGTTCAATAGCAAGTTCAATTTCAAAGTTTCTTTGAAAACGTCCGCCTCCCATTACATAAAAACAAACGTGCATTATAATTATCTCTACATCTCTACATATACATAATAAAATTGTAACAGGTCGATGTCTGTACATGACAGATATCAACAAAAAATTGATTGGGGGAAGCATTATTAAACGAGTAGAATCCAAATCAACCATTTTTTTAATTTTTGTGTGTCTGTCTGTCCGTATGTTTGTGGCCGTATCACTATGAAAGTACTGAATGGAAATGAATGAAACTTTTTTCGTTGGATTGCTAGATACTCAACTTAAAATTTAGGATATTACTTTTTTCGATATCTCAACCGGTTTTGGAGTTATCGCCCAATATGTGGACCAGGGGTGACCAAAAATTTCTTAGTACAATATGGATGTCAAACGAAAGGTGTCAATGAGTGCTGTAATATGCGATGTGATCAATTGAAATATCCCAAATGGTTTCGGAGATATCTTGAAGTTATCGACGAATATGTATTTGCAAAAAAAATGTGTTAGTACAATATGGGTATCAAACGAATGGTGCCAATGGGTACTGTTGTATGCGATGCGCTTAATTTAAATATCTCAAATGGATTCAATTATATATCTTCAAAAATTTCGGACGGAAAAAGTGAAGGGTGGGTAGATGCCATGTACAGACATCGACCTGTTACAATTTTATTATATGTAAGTATGTATTTCAAATTTCGAAAACTGGCTCAAATGTATTTTTTAATTGTTGTTGTGAACTATGCAATCAAGTGCGTATAGGCTATAATGATTAAAATCGGACTCAGTCTGTTTTAAGTTCTGATACGCAGCGAAGCAAGCGGGCCTTACTAGTAAACATATAAAATCAATTATAAACATATAAAATATTTCTTTGAAAATGCCCACCTAAAAAAATACATACATGCACATACTCACACACACACACATATACAAACACAAGCACGCAAAACACATGGAATATATGGAATAAGGGGCGCTGGACATACCGCTGTATACCAGATATTAAAACATGGGTAACAAGTACACACAGGGAGGTTGATTTTTATCTGACTCAGTCCTTAAGCGGCCACGGATGCTTTAAAGAATACCTTTATCGGTTTAAGCACGAAAGCAACAACGTATGCGATAACTGTGGAGGCGAGGCAGTGGTTGTTCACATGCTACGAAGTAAACAAAAATGGATGGCAGCGTGCGAGGTAATCGCAGAAGCCATGAAGTGGCTTAGAAGTCTAGAACGGCTGCGCCGCAGCAGGGAAGACTGAAGAAAAAGCAAACAAACACGGAAAACAAGAGGCGGGTTGGAAACACGGCTTTCCAACCGCCTACTTTAACAAACCTATACCAGAGGTGCAGATTGCAGATTGGAGATTCAGCCTCTCCACTGTATTGACCTGCAAACAAAATTTTAGGAGTACGTAAGTATCTCAAACGTAGGTGGAAACACGGCCTTTCAACCGCCTTGTTTAACAAACCTATACCACAGGTGCAGATTGCAGATTGGAGATTCAGCCTCTCCACTGTATTGACCGGCAAACAAAATTTTATGAGTACGTAAGTATCTCAGATGCGGGTGGAAACACGGTCTTTCAACCGCCTGGTCCACGTGACACAAACCAGAAGGAGCAGATTGGGGACGCGGCCTCCCCACTGCATTACCTAGTAACTGAATATGTTGTGAGTATAATTGATTACTTATAAACTTACTGAATTATTATAGATGCGGGCCGGAAACGGCCACTCCAACCGGTTAGATGCAGAAGAGCTAGTGAGACAGAATAAGAGACGATGATGAAGTACATGCCGACGGAATACTTAACGGTAGTACCGGGGGGATCGGTACATGACGGTAGGAGGTTTAGTGTGTTAAAGTCATACACTGACTGTAAGGCTTTTGATGCTTATTCTTCTGAAAAAAAAAAAACACAAACACAAACACACGCACACACACACACACAATTATCATTTCATAATTTTTCCTTTCACCAAATGGGGTAGTACCCGTATTTTATAACTACTGGCTGGCTCTACTCAACATCCACTCTACTTTTGAAGTAACTCCTGAAGAAATCCTAAACAAAATTTCAAAACAAACAAGAAAAATAAATATTGTTTTGTACACGGCCAAAAGTATTAGGCTAGATTTAAAACTTTTTGGGGCTACATATACACCTAGACCTGCGTTCGAAGTGTTGTTTGGAATTTCCAGTAAGATTAAGAACTTTGTGGAAAATTCAAGAAAACTCGAAAAATTTACATCAAAATTTCTAACATTTTAGTAAAAATGTTTAGATTTTTTTCGAATAATTCTTCTAGCAGCTTCAGATTGGTATCACTACAATTGAACGAGCTACAAAACTGCATACTCGAAAAAAATCTAAAAATTTATACTAAAAAGTTAGAAATTTTGATTAAAATTTTTCGAATTTCTTAAATATTCATGAATTTTCCACTAAGTTCTTAACTTTGAGTTGCAGTATTTTCATTGTGTTTTTACACATACTTTCATTAAAAAATATTGAAATTAGTCAAAGGAAGTTAATTTTACCGGAAATTCCAAAAAAAAACCTTTGAACGTAGACATACTGGTCTAGGTGTATGACCAAACTAAATTTGGTTTGGTATTAAATTTACGCCGGTTGTCATAGAAATGCAAGTAATAAGAATTATTTAAATTTTAAACCGAAAATGTTGTTAACAATTTTTTATTTTTTTTAAAATGTGCCCCAAATCAGTGCGCAATGCTCTACCTACTGAGCTACGGCACTCTCATGAATTTCGTGCTCAAAGTACACATATTCGCTGTGTATACGACTTTTATTGTATTTTTGTCTATCCCAGTTAAGTTTTAAATTTGAACCGCAAAAAATTGAGAATTTCTGTATGTAATTCAAAGGTTTGGAATTTATTACCAAAAAGATTTAAAAATTGTGTAAACCCATGAATGGTTTAAAATCTAGGCTCAAATTTTTAGCCGTGCAGAAAGAGAAAAATTTCAAATAAATAAAATTATAAATATGTAATATGTAAAAATATAAATATGTGTGAATTTACAGGTAATTCGTATTTACTGACACTTTGGCCAAAAGCCCCCCCGAAATTTTTTTCTGGCTACGCGCCTGAGTGCGAGGGTGATGCAAAGTCACATGTACACGACATGTACATAAATCTATAAGGGAATTCATAATAAATAGCATATGGGTTGACAAAATTATGCAATTGCATAAAAATGCACCGAATCGTGAGCGCCCTTTGTCAACTCTAATTGCAAAGGTGTGAAAACAATTTGTGAACAGCTGATGCTGCAGACGCTCAATATAAATCGTTATCCGTATTGATGGATCGGCTTGAAGGCTGATGTAAACGTGTAGATTTTACGTTCAACCTTTACACGGTGTAACGACACAAATCGACTAGAAAAATTGACCCGTGTAAATAAGCCTTTTATGCAGAATAGCTGCAACTCCCAAGTATAAACAAAGGATGGGGATCGATAAGATATCATTAAGATGAGAACAAATATGTATATTTTTTTTAGCTAACAACAACAACTAGAGTTATTAAGGGTCAAAGTTCGTTGAATGCATTTTTTTAAATCAAAATTTCTCATAAACTTACGAACCGATTCCCTATTTTTTTCTGCATTGGATAGGTAATTGAATTACCTTTCATTTGATGTAACGTTTCTTGGGGTACAAAACCGCGTATATGCAAAATTTAAAGCTTTTTTATATCAACGAGGCAAAGTAATCAATTCACAATACTTCAGCGACATCTTCATGTGCAAAGCACGTGAGAAACTTTGATATAAAAAGTGCTTTAAATTTTGCATATGCGCGGTTTTGCACCCAAGCAAGGCTACATGAAATGAAAGGTAATTCATTTAAGCTTTGGTTTCCTCGAAAGCGGTGCCGCTATATAGCGGCCGTTACATAGCGGTAGAGTACGTTGTCAAAAACAATTCAATGTAAAAGTAATTAGGTGTACAGTTAGAAGACGGTGAAGTTCACCGTAATGTAATATAGCGGCAAGCATGATATATTACGGCTGTCATGACGGTGAAAACTAGTTCTTCACCGTTTTTTCTCACCGCTATTATCATAGCGGTGTGAATTCTATCAAATTCTTGAAATATTTTTACAAAAACAATATTTTAAGACATTTCAATGTTTGAAAAATAATTATTTACAGAAAATAAAAGCACAAAAACAAACAAAAAACATCGAAATACAGAAAATCAAATCGGCAGAATGTAGGAAATACGTTCATGTAAGTTTACAGAAAAGCGGTGCCGCTCATGACGGCAAGCATAACGACCGCTATATAGCGACCGCTACATAGCGGCACCGCTTTTCGAGGAAACCACGGCTTTACCTACCTAAATTTTTGAAAACCGTTTCATTAGTTTTTGTAAAATCTTGATTTTAAAAAACGTTTTAAATGAATTTTGACCCTTAATAATTCTTGTTGTTGTTGTTTCCGCCAAAAAAAAATATATATTTGTACTTACCTTAATAATATCTATCGATCCCAGTCACTTTTTTTTAATTTGGGAGATGGAGCTATTCTAAATTCAAGCCGACCCATCAATACGGATCGCGATACATATTGAACATGTGAAAGCAGTCATAATTCAACAGCTGTTTCTAGAAATGCAATGCAACAAAATATGCTATGCAATAGATTTTTGGTGTTGCATTCTGCAAATTGCTTGACATTTGCATCCGCATGTATTTTGTTGTTGGCTTGACATTATTTTGCAATAATAATTTGCTATGCAACGATGCAATGCCCTTGCATCGTGATTCCGAATACCCCTTATATCTATATCTATATATAAAAATGGAGCCTATTTTCCTTGCTGACGCTATAACTCCAGAACGGCAGGACCGAATTAAACGAAATTTTGCGCGTAGTTTTTGATTGAGCCCGACATGGATTATGGCCAAAAAATATAAAATATAAAAAACCGGGAAGGTTTTGGAGATATTCCACAAAATGTGGACCAGGGGTGACTCCAGAAAGTGTTTGTACGATATGGGTATCAAATGGAAGGTGTTGACGAGCGCTTGAACATAGTGTAGTTATTAGTCCCATATAAGACCCCGTATTCGAGGTATTTCCCAAAATATGGACCAGGTGTGACCCCAGACGGGTTTTCTACAATATGGGTATCAAATAAAAGGTATTGATGAGTATTTAAAAGAGAGGTGATTTTCAAGACCGTATGCTACCCGTTTTCCGAGATATCTACCAAAATGTGGACCAGGGGTGGCCTTAGAAGGTGTTTATACAATATGGGTGTCGAATAAAAGGTGTTGATGAGTGTTTAAAAAAGAGGTGATTTTCAGGACCCTATGCTACCCCGCTTACGAGATATCCAAAAATGAGGACCAGGGGTGAGCCTGGTATAATATAAAAATAAGTCGGAAAGCAGGAAAATAATGGAAGTCATTTTTCACAAACATCGCCATTAATTTTATGTGACATTTTTTCTTATGCGCACGTTCTTTCAAACGCAAAATTAAAACCGGTATTGTGTTCACTGTGAAATTGAAAAATTTATAGTAACTCTTCAATTGAGAACGGCTGGACCGATTTCACTAATTTTTTTTTTGTATTTGTTTGTGCCCCGAGAAGGTTCTTCAGAAAGAAAAAGTTAAAAAAGTTTCTGGAATCCTGAGATATTGACCGAAATGTGGACCAGGGGTGACCCCGAATGTATTTTAACAATATGCGTATCAAATTAAAGGTGTTTATGAGAGTTTTCACAAGGAACAGTTTTCAGGTTCATCTGCTAACCCGTTTCCAAGATATTGACCATTTGGTGGACCAAGGCTGACCCAAGAATAAGCTCATATAATATAGCTATCATATCAAAAGTGTTGATGACTGTGTGACTTAGAGTGAATTTTAGATTCATCTGAATTCAGGAAAAAAATTATCATACCAAAGCTTTGTCATAGAGCTGTTTGCCTTATCTATTTATAAAAATGAATCCCTATTTCCCTTGGTCATCGCATCACGCCTGAATGGATAAACTAATTACAAGAGTTAAATTAGGTTATGTCGATTTGCTATTCCTTTTTCAATTCAGTTCGCAGTTTTGGTAAGTTTGAATATATTAACTGACGGTAATTCTTCCATTTAGGTGTCACCTCCTAAAAAAATTGAATGCATGTCGTGAAATAAAAAAATTAAGAATATTCGACGATTTAATAAGATGCTTTAGTGAACATCTAAGAAAGACGAAAATTCAAAACATTCATTAATAATATCTTAATAAATGGTAAAAAATTTAGATCAAATCAAAACTGTAGGGAAATTCACCACATTCACCAAAGTTCAAATAACTAAATTTATAGATTGAAATACACTATGGCTGGGTATGAAAGATAGTTCGGGCAAATTGTGCTACGCAATAAGGTAAGATACATATGTATAAATGAAATACGCCCTAATTTTTGGCAGGACAACGTCTGCCGGGTCTGCTAGTACATATATAAAAATGGTGGGAAAAAATGTATAGTAACTCATCAATTGAGAACGGCTGGACCGATTTGGCTCAAATTTTTTTTCAGTTCCTCATAATTGCTAGGAGAAGGTTTTTACGAAAGAAAATTTGGGAAAACCCTGCGGAAAAGTCAGAAAATTGGAGAAATCGGTACATCCGTTCTCAATTGATGAATTACTATTAATTTTTTACACCATTTGACAAAGTCTCAGGCTTTAGGCGAAATGGCGCCCAAAGTACTTAACCGATATTTATGAAATTGTCACAGTGTATTCTTGGGATCATGAGTTAAAGCATAGGCTATATATATTTTTGGAAAAATGGGCAGTGCCACTCCCCAGGCTATATAAAATTTCAATTCGTCATAACTCTGAATATGTTTGATCTAAATTAATGGTTTGTGGATATGTGTGTCCTTTGGTCAAGATTTATATGTATAACTTTGGAAAAGTGGGCTGTGCCCCGCCCACATTTTTTGTGTTTTGTTTGTACTTCAATAATGTCCAAAGTTTATGGTCGATCTAGGCTACGATTTAGGCTATATTAATTTATTGAAAAGTGGGCGGTGCCACACCCCCAGGCCATATAAAATTTTAATTCTTATAACTCTGAACAAATTTGGTCTTATTTAATGATTTTTGGATATGTGTGTCTGTAACAAGCCAGTACCTTGTTAAATAAAATAAACAAATGATGTGTACTTTATGTACAGATAAAAATTTATATTTATTTCGATCGTAACTTTGAGTGTGCACGTATTGGCTGATTTTCCGAAAGTGAAGAACCCAGCCAATGGCTAGTTACAAAATGATAAACTACTTATCGATAGTATACTTCCTGGCACATTATAAAATACTTATCGATAGTATACTTTGCTATGGTTGGCACTTAGGCCCTGTTCACAGTACAATGTTAATCTTCTGTAGACGATATTTATTACATGCCTTTTTTTTTATTTTTTTTTTTAATTTTTAACAACTTTAGAATTTACTTCATTTGGTACACTTTTCTCATCTTTTTAAATCAATGACTTAGAGTCTAATAAAATTACTTTATAACAACTTTAGAATTTACTTCATTTACTACAGTTTTCTCATCTTTTTAAATTAATGACTTAGAATATAATAAAATTACTTTAAGGCTAGATCGGTCTAACAGCTATTAACACGTGGACAAAGGTTTAGACACCGTAATCACGACCATATTTCTTTGGGGGTCTAACGGATCGACCACTTCTTGTTCTATAGGGTTCAGGATCTGTTACAGCTGAGTTGTTGGAACTTGTTGCTTCGGATACCCCTGTCTCGGGCGTCTCATTGTCGACTGCTGGCGCGAGGGCCTCTCGCTGACCCGAGATCAGGGTTTCGTCCACATTACATTCCACGTCACTGCCTATGCTCCTTTCACTCCTGGTATTACTATCCCTGTTAACATTATTTCCAATAGACATAGTCTCTGTCCTTTCCCCATTATGACTATCTACATTTTCCTCATATAACAAGTCACTAGCATTGAAGTCTTCCTTGCAAGCTGTCGCAATCAACCGTCGGTTACGTCTAAAGTAATTGTTGAAACTATCTTTGATGATGTATGAACGCCCGTTACCTATTTCTACTATTGTCCCATAGTGCCATTCAGGTCCATTTTTCTTAAACTGTACAGGATCACCCACTTTCAGTTCCGGGAGCGTCTTGGCATTTCGATCATAGTAGTGTTTTTGTTTTTCCTTTTTCTTTTCCAATTTGCTTTGAATTACCGATTCCTCTATGTTGTTTCTAACCAAAAGCGAATCCGACATAGGTAATTTTGTTTTAATGAGCCTCCCAAAAAATAGTTCTGCCGGCGTTAGCAGCATACTAGCCAGCGGCGTAGTATTGTATTCTAATAACCTGTACTGAAATTTCTCTGTTTCATTTGCTGCAAAACACCGCTTTAGTATGTTTTTCGCTATAGCTACACCCTTTTCCGCCAAGCCATTGCTTTGGGGATATCTCGGGCTTGAGAATTTTAGTTGAATGTTGTATTCGCGTGCAAATCGTTCAGCCTCCGCCGAATGAAAAGGACTATTGTCACATCTGATAACCGTTGGATATCCCAGTTTATCAAATATTTGAGATATAGATAGCACAATCTCTTTCGATGTTTTGTTTTTAAGTTTCAACGCTACCAGGTAATTTGAATATGAGTCTATAAGCAATAGGTAATTATGACCTCCATATTCAAATAAATCCATTGCTACTATGTGATATGGATATTTGGGGGTTTCATCCTGCACTAATGTTTCCTTCTGATTGTTTCTCTTGAATTTTTCACAAGTCTGACAAGAGGCAACTATTTCTTTGATTTTACTACTCATTCCTGGTCAGTAATACAACTTTCTTGCCCTCGCGAGGGTTTTCTCAATGCCCAAGTGTGATTCATGTAACCACCTTGCTATTTTTGTTTGTAACTGTGATGGTATAATCAACCGATCATCCAAAAACAACAACCCGTTTTCAAAATGCAAGTTGTTTTTGAATTTGAAAAATTGTTGGCTAAAATCATCGAGCTGATGATAACCCGGCCACCCTGAGTCAATGTATCTACAAATCCGTGAGAATTTTTCGTCTTCTTTTAGTATTTCTCTATACAAACGATAGTTGTCTTCTGAAATACATACCGATTGTATTACAGAGTGAATGACTCCTGCAAGTCCTTCATTCTCCGAGGCATCTGGCAGTTGTGCGCTTGATAGGCAATCAGCGACCAACATGTCCTTGCCTGGTTTATAGATGATAGACATTGCCGAGTACTTTAACAAGAACATAAACATTCGCTGTAGTCTCATAGTGACATCGTCGATATCTCGCTTTATCAGCGTTTCTAAAGGCTTGTGATCGCTTTCGACGGTGAATTCTCGCCCGTATAAGTAGAAGTGAAATCGTTGGTACGCAAACACTATGACTAGTAACTCTTTTTCTATTTGGGCCCACTTTTGCTCACTTCTACTAAGGGTACGTGACGCGAACGCAACGGGGTGCCCGTCTTGAAGAATCACACACCCTAGTCCATCTTTTGAAGCATCCGTTTGTACTACCACTGACTTCGACGGGTCATAAATTGCTAACACCGGTTGTGAGGAAATAACTGATAGCAACTTCTCAAACTCTTCGTCATGTTTGACCGACCAGTCAAATTCCACGTCATTTCTTGTCAGGTTACGCAGCTCCGCTGTATGTTTTGAGAGGTTCGGAATGAATTTAGATAAATATTTAAGTAACCCTAGGTACCTTAAAACTCCCGCTCTGTCTTTCGGTTTTTTCATATTCAAAATCGCGTCACGATACTTAACGTCTGCGCTTATTTTTCCTTCAGCTATTATATTACCCATGAACTTTACTTTCCTTTGTCGATACTGAATTTTTTCCTGATTAAACCTTACATTGTTTTTACGAGCCCTGTCTAAAACTAAGCTTAAAATCCGGTCATGTTCCTCTTCGTTTTCCGCGCAAATAGCTAAATCATCAAAGTAGACTATCACTCCGGGTACATCTCCAAAAACTTGAACCATTTTCCGCTGAAACATTTCCGGTGCACAGTTTAACCCAACAGGTACCCGATTAAATTTGAATCTCCCGAACGGGGTCATAAAAGTTGTTAAGTCAGAGCTTTCTTTGTCAAGTTCCATATGCCAAAACAAACTTTTTAGATCAAAAACTGAAAATACCCTTTTTTTAGCTAGTTTTGACGTCAAGTCATCATATGTTGGAATTAGGAAATGTTCACGCCTAATACAGGCGTTAAGTGGTTTTGGATCTAGACAAATCCGAAGTTTACCATTGGGTTTCTCTATTATTTGCAGGTTATTAACCCAATCAGTTGGATAATCTACTGGCGAAATTATTTCATCCCGAATCATATTCTCAAGTTCTGCTTTTAACCTATCCGTTAGGGAATTAGGAATACGTTTTTTGTAGTGAAGTACCGGTTTTGAATTCTGCGATAATTGAATTTTAAACTTTCCGGGAAATTTACCAATTCCTTTGAAAACATCATTAAATTTGCTTAAGAATGCTTCCCTTGAGTGTGGGAACGAAACAATCCCTTGAATGTCCAACCGTTTGATTAAGCCAAATCGCTCACAAGACTTAAGCCCCAGTACCGGTTCGCAATTTTCCTTTACTACGAGAAACTCAGCTGTATGTTCCGTATTTAGTTTCAAGTCTACGCATTTTAATTTGGTTATACCGAAAATTTGTATTTTATTTCCATTGTAATCATACACTGAAAAATTATTCGTTTGATTCTCAAAATTAATTTTTAACTTTTTACATAAACTTAAGGGAATACAATTGACATCCGCGCCGGTATCGAGCTTGAATGTGACCATTTCGTTTGCGATCCTAAGATCCTTTGTCCACGCTGCCCTACTGTGTACTTCTAAGTTTAATCTACGAATGGATTTATAACTAGTAACTTTTCTTACGTCTATACACTTATTCTCTGTTTTACCTTGCATTTCACTCCAGTTTACCGTGGCCACTTTTGATTTACTGTTTGTGCTGCTGTCATTCCTATCGCCGCTTTTTTGTGCTGATGCCTTTTTGGCTTGCGGCACATTTTCATGAAATGCCCCTTCTTCAAACAGTTTCTGCATGTTATCTCCCTTGCCTTACACTCGTTAATATGACTTATTTTCCATGGCTCTCCGCAATTATAACAGAAGCGATTGATCGCCCCCACAGCCGCGTCTGCTGTGACATCCTTGGATATTAGGCCCGTCCACAATGAACACGACGGCGGCGAACGACAACGACGAAAAACTGAAGCTTGACGATATTTGCCGTCAAGCATTGGCGACATGATTATAATGAGAGCAGGGGCGACAGGTGCGAATCATCTTGAAAAGTAGCAAAAAATGTTGTAAAAAGTGTGAAAGAGACATATTCTGTAATAATTGGAACTTATTTTACAAGTTATTTACTCTTTCTTTCGTTTTTATTGTCAAAAAAACCAAACGCCACCATCTGCCGCTTGTCAAAATGGAATTAGATTTAATCTGGCGACAGCGGCATCTGTGATTGATTGCCGCTTTGCGGCGTCGTGTTCAAAAAATTCCTCCCCATAAGAACACGTGTAAAAATAATTTGACAGATGCCGCTTGTCGTTTGCCGTTTTCATTCTGGTTACCACTATTGTGTTAAGCTGATTCTTTTTCTCATCCAAGATAATTTTGTTAGCATTGTCCGCTTCGTATGTTTTGCATATTGATACAACGCGCTGTAGATCTTCATCACGGCCATCCAAAAGTTTGAGCCGCAATTTTTTATCGACTACACCCACAACGATGCGATCACGTAGCGTTCGATCCTCGTACGAGCGACCACACTCACATTTAAACTCACAGTGCCGTAATTGCGTGCGCAACTGAGTTTCGAACTCATTGAATGGTTGGTTTTCTTTTTGTACCATAATGTTAAATTTGTACGATTCCATTGCCACATTTCGCTGGGGCAAACAGTGACCGTCAAATTTCACGAGAACTTCCTCTAATGTTCGTTGCTGAACAATATTTTCTGTACGTGCTGGTTGTTGTTCCACCCCTGCAACCACTACGGCTGGTATTTGCCTTTGAACATTGATTTTTCCCAGCAATGCGTCTTGTGTCCCGTCATTAGGAAATAAAGAATTATATATATTTGCGCCTTGTGTACCCAGTAGCCAAATGAACGTTGCAATTTTTGTTGGCTCTGGCTCCTTAGATTTGCCGCTGGCGATTAAATATACCATAAAATTACACCTCCAATTTGGCCACTCTGTTGCCAAATTCGCGCAATCCAGCTCAGTCGGAACACGTTCATTCATTTTCCCCGTAACTTCTGATTGTGTGCCAAAATATCGTGTATTTGTACACTTCTGACACCATGTAACAAGCCAGTAGCTTGTTAAATAAAATAAACAAATGATGTGTACTTTATGTACAGATAAAAATTTATATTTATTTCGATCGTAACTTTGAGTGTGCACGTATTGGCTGATTTTCCGGAAGTGAAGAACCCAGCCAATGGCTAGTTACAAAATGATAAACTACTTATCGATAGTATAGTTCCTGGCACATTATAAAATACTTATCGATAGTATACTTTGCTATGGTTGGCACTTAGGCCCTGTTCACAGTACAATGTTAATCGTCTGTAGACGATATTTATTACAGCGTCCTTTGGTCACGATTTATATATCTTTGGAAAAGTGGGCGGTGCCACGCCCTCAGGCTATATCAAATTTTAATTCTTCATAACTCTGAACATATTTGGTATAAATGAATGATTTTTAGATATGTGTGTCCTTTGGGCAAGATTTATATATTTATGGAAAAGTGGGCGGTGCCACGCCCTCAGGCTATATCAAATTTTAATTCTTCATAACTGTTGGGTCATTGGTTCATAATTATAATTGGTTTGACACCCTTTCTAACTAACAGCTGTCATGGTTCAATAACTGGGACGGATTCAGATGAGGGGTCCAGGGGGTCCGGACCGCCCCCCCCATTTGGATGACCAGTTACTTATTACACATTCTGTTCGAACGTATCTGCAGAAAACCGGCCGAAAACCTTTATTGAAGCTCTGAACGTTTGTGAAATACAGTTTTACAGAGAAATACATAGCTTTCTCACTATAGGTGCTACACTGCCAGTTACGGTAGCTTCAAGCGAACGATCATTCTCTACTTTAAGGAGAGTAAAAACCTATTTGCGAAATAAAACTTGAGAAGAACGTTTGAATGGATTGGCAATGTTGAATATTCACAGACATTTCGAAGTTACTCATCACGGTGGGTTTTAACCCAGATATGGCCAATGTCCTATATATAGTCCACCTACTCAGTTGTTTACATAAAAAGTAAAGGACTGTCGAGATCCGCTAATTTTACTCATTTGGTTAGTTTTTGTTTCTACCTTACTGGTGACAGGTCGTTTTGGTTAGTTTTCTCTACCATTTATGCGAAATAAATTTACAAATTTGTGCTTTTTTCAAAATGTCGGAATTTCTCGCTACCTTTCCACGGTAAGTAAAAATTAGCTAATTCAGATATAAAAAATCAATGTTTTTTGTCGAAGTTCGTATATTTCAAATGTTCGTCCACTGTTATATACATAGAAAAGTTCTGTTGGTGTTATAGTAAAGTTGTTGTATTAGCGTAAAATGTGGTGTCCTACATGTAGGACATTGGGCACATATTATACTACATACGATTTTTTTTACCAAGGTGCTTTCACAAATATCAGTGAAATTTATAAGGACCTTGGTCTTGGAACGTTTGTGAAGGACGTCCTGGGAGGGGTTGACCATTCTGATCAAAATATTAGGCTTTACTGCACTGCCATAAGAGGTAAGAAATGGTATTTTCCCCTCATATCTCATTGTGGGGATATGGCTGTTCAAAATGCCTGGCAGATACACAAACATAATGGTGGAACAAGGGATCAATTATCTTTAAGGAGAATCATTGCGACAACTTTGCTCACCCAAATTAAATGGGGTAATGTTTGTGAAAAAGGACGTCCTTCACAAACTTTCATCGACGATTTGCGGTATGATCGAAGGGATCATTTGGTAATTCCACAAGATAAACAAACCAGATGTGGCGCTTGCCATCAAAAGGCAACAACAAGGTGCGAAAAATGTAATATAGGATGACATATAAAATGTTTTCTTACATATCACAGGAAATAATTTTCATCATGTCATAGTATACCATGTGCCCAATGTCCTATATATAGGACGGCTGTAAAATCCAACTTTCAAAATAAATTTTTTTTAAATCATTACCAATTCGTCTTTTTACTGTCATTTCAATGGGGAATAATACAAAATCATGATGAAAAAGTCCCTGTACAACGAATGGGCATATCTGGGCTAAGCATGTTTTATTAAAAGGTTCACGTCCCTCCATTTTTTCTTTTGAATGCTCGAATATGCATTAAAATAAGATGATATGTTGATTTTTAGCATTTTTCCCCGAGCTCTTTTTTAAAAAACTCATTTTAAAAATGTAAAATACCAAATTTTGAAATTTTTTAAATTTATCTGGAAAACGTTAAGTTTTATCTTAAAACTACCTGAGACAAAGTTGTAGATCTGAAAATTTTCTACAAAAACGGTGTGACCAGTTTTTATCTACGAGTCACCAGTTCTGAGATATCGCGATTGCAAATCTAATTCTATACATTATAAGAACATAAATGCCACGTATAGACTTTTCCGGATTTTTCTCGAAAACGGTTACGTGTATCGAAACATTTTCTTTTACCGTTTGTTCGTCACGAAGCTCTTCATTGACAATGAAAATAGTTATTTTTGTAAACCCTATAGTTCCCTAGCTAGAGCCAAATTTGCTCCATTCGTGATATCAAAAAGTAATAGTTGTTTAAATTTAGATATCTTGTATAGAGCTAAATTTTTGTGGAGAGCTTAGGTTGACCCCCAGAAAGAAAATTCTGTAGCGTTATATGTATATATGTACATATCGTCTGTCATTCGAAAATTTAAGAATACATTGCAAATATATAATAATTTTACATACTGTGTAAGTATACATATATGAGTGAGTTTTTGTTATTCATACCTCCGATTATTATCTTCCAACTTTTCTTGTGAATGTTGTATTGGAGATTTCAAATATGGACCCCCACCCGAAAAATTTTCCTGGATCCGCCCCTGTTCAATAACCTATTTAAATTAATTTACTTACAATTAATATCATTGACTTGCTTTTAAAATGTACCTAATGGCTTAAGCAGATACAGTACGTCAGCGTCGACGTATCCGTCATACGTTGAAATTTAGAACAAAATCAACTATGCCGTATCTGTCGCTACGCACACAAACACTTCTCGTCTACTCAGCTGTCAGTTTTTTCAACGTATCGCCGTACTGTATCTGCTTAAGCCATAACTGTAGCATTCCAATGTCTAGTTGAGAGCATGAACAATCATACAAACATACTTGTACTCATCCCAGTAGGCCACCGAAGGTGGAAATCATGAATACTTTCAGCCTTACTCTTCACCAGTGGAGCATAACAACTTCCATGACTTTTCCCCATGACTAACGCACGGCGATGGCCGCCTTCGCATGAATGACTTTGTATAGTACAAAAAGGAATGAAGAGTGATCGTTCGGAAATAACCGTGCGTATATGCGATCATATTTGCTATTGCTTTTGTATCCGACATCTTCCTGAAGATGCTGAATTCGTAGCTGCTCACAGCCTTACTTTTTCATCTGATAACTTCGGCTTCTCCTACTTTATAGCTGCTATAGTAAGGTGGAAAATGAGGTACTCAAAACTGTCATGACCAGCTAACACATTTTAGCAGTACCTGCGATGAACCTAGCAAAATCATGCATGCTGGAATGAATAACACAAGTAGCACCTAATAGACGGAGAGCTGGCTACGGAAAAAAAAATGATAAGGTGCAGTAAAAGTGATAATGTAAATACGTTCCTTACTAGTTGAGAATCGGTGTAGCGTTGCCGGCAGAAGTCCTTCCCGGGGAGGGATGCGTTGGCGTGCGTGCAAAGGTGTAAATTTTTATTGAAAAAAAAATCATAAGGTGCAGTTCTGAAACTTGGTGAGGTTACAGTTTTTACCTCTAGAAATAAGGTAAAAGTATTGGCAGAACTCTAGGTCGGGGATAAAGGGTTGGCAGAAGTCGACAAAGTTGTAAAATTTTCATTGAAAAAAAATCATAAGGTGCAGTTCTGAAATTTGGAGAGGCTGCAGTTTTTACCTCTAGAAATAAGGTAAAAGTATTGGCAGAACTCTAGGTCGGGGATAAAGGGTTGGCAGAAGTCGACAAAGTTGTAAAATTTTCATTGAAAAAAAATCATAAGGTGCAGTTCTGAAATTTGAAGAGGCTGCAGTTTTTACCTCTAGAAATAAGGTAAAAGTATTGGCAGAACTCTAGGTCGGGGATAAAGGGTTGGCAGAAGTCGACAAAGTTGTAAAATTTTTCTTTATAATTTAATGGTAAAGTGCAGTTCTGAAATTTAGGGGGGGGGGGGGGGTAGGGTTGGGTAGGGTGGGTGGTGGTTTAGCTATTAACTCTAGAAATAAGGTAAAATAATTGCCAGAACTCTAGGTCGGGGATAAAGTGTTGCCAGAAGTCGGCAAAGTTGATGATAAGGTGCAGCTCTGGCGATTTTGTTTGAAAGTTACTGAATGCTTAAAAAAACTTAATGCCGATTGCCAGAAGAGTAATTGAAGGCTAAGTATAGAAAAAACTATTATATATGTAGGTAGAGTCGACTAAAAATACACTTCCAAATTTTAAATAATAAGGTGCAGATTTGGCTATTCGTTCTTTTTATTACATATGCATTAGAAAAGCTGTGCATTAATAGACGGAAATCAACTTGATGGTTAATTGCATAAAAAGAAGAATATATTGTCAGAAATTGGTAATTCAGAAAAAAAATGTTTGCTTGTAAATTAATTTTAGGCAGGTTTGGCTACCTATGTGTACTTTTTATACCTAGTAGTGCTTCGCACACAAGGTATATTAACTTCATTCGCCTAACGGTAGTATGTAACGGCATAAACGAATCGAGATAGATATTGACTTATGTATATCAAAATGTTCAGGAGGAAAAGAGAAATTTATTGAGCCATGTCCGTCCGTCTGACCGTCTGTCCGTCCGTCCGTCTGTGAACACGATAACTTGAGTAAATCTTGAGATATCTCAATGAAAATTGGTATCCTTTTACTTATCTCGGAGCGCTATTGAAAATAGGCAGGATCGGTTAAAAGCTACGCCCACTTTCTATATACATATATAATATTTTCGAAAATACAACAAGAGTGATTATTTAGTTCATAACACTAGTTTACAGCCAAAAAATACCAACCAATTCATGCATATGGGTGTATTGGCACTGACATCCCGAGTTGTGAACATATTTTTAAAAATTTTTGTATGGTTAGGTTTTCGAGATATCGGCAATTTTGTGTTTTTTCAGTTATCACTTCATTCAAAAACTTTTTTCGCCGATGTTAGAAAAGCGATAGATGCAAGCAGTACCTCGTTTTAAAGCAAATTAAAATACGCTTCCAACGACGTATAAAATGTAGGGGTTGACCAAACCATTGCTGAGCAATAGCTGGTCAAAGTCAACATTTTGTCGAATTTTTACGATTTTTGAAAAAATTTTGATTTTGAAAATATTTTTTTTTTGCGAAGTTGTAAAAATCAGGAACTTTTTATCTTTTCTAAAATTAGTGTGTATAATTACAAACACTTTAAGCATAATATTACCTAGTTCTAGGAAAAACTGTATTTTTGGCGATTTTTTTTGTAAAATTTCAATATTTTCAAAATTACTGTGCGATGCATTGCACTTCTATATCGCAGTACTTTTTGTTTTCAATCAAGTATGTTGCGAAAATTTGACAATTAATTATAAATGATATTTCTTAAATGTGCTTTATCCACTATTCTAAAAACATATGTAAATCGGTTGAAATTATACAGGGTGGCGCAAAAGTAATCTTCCGATGTTTTTTGGCTGTAATTCAAAAACAAAATGAAAAACTTTGATTCTTCTTGTGGATTATTTTTATTTGGTCTTTTAATTTTTTTTGCATCAAGTCGAGAATATGATGTCATGTAAATGGCCCCGCCACAGTTGATTGTCATTTGAGCCCTTTTTATGGCATTTTCCATCACTTTGGGCAAAACTTCCGGCGATAGGTCCTCAAATTCTTGACGGATATTGTCTTTGAGAGTTGCAAGAGTCTGAGGCTTGTTGACATAAACCCGCGACTTCAAAAAGCCCCACAAAAAGAAGTCTGGAGCTGTCAAATCAGGCGATCTTGTTGGCCAGTGCAAATCGCCAAAACGGGAGATTAGGCACCCGGGAAATGCATCCTTCAGCATATCGGTTGGGGCACGTGCATTGTGTGCTGTTGCACCGTCTTGTTGGAACCACATGTTTTCCAATCCCAATTCGTCAAGTTGCGGCAAAAATAACTCGTTGATCAGTAGGCAAATCGCCAAAACGGGAGATTAGGCGCCCGGGAAATGCATCCTTCAGCATATCGGTTGTGGCACGTGCAGTGTGTGCTGTTGCACCGTCTTGTTGGAACCACATGTTTTCCAATCCCAATTCATCAAGTTGCTGCAAACTACGTTTGTGGTGTTTTTGTGAAAGCGATATCTCGTCATTTAATGAGAAGAATTAGTGCTAACAATTTATTAGAACCTTATAAAAAATACTTTGGATTTGCTCCTAAGAATATCGGTAAACCGTGGGCGCCGAATTGTGTATGTAATGCTTGCCGAGGAATTTTGAACCGAATCGGTAAGGGTAAAGACAGTTTTTTTACTTTTGGAAGTCCGATGTTATGGAGGGAACCGAAAAACCATATTTCCGACTGTTATTTCTGTTTAACAGAAAAACCTGGCGGACGCGGAAAAGAAGCAATTTATCCAGTTGTTGAATCAGTTACGTATACAGTGCCACATTCAGCCTTACTTCCAAAACCGGTATTAAGTAAAGCAAACTCTTCTGAAAAGCAACAACCAGAATATAAAAGAAAACCGCCTATTGATTGGAGTGACCCAGAAATGGAGTCAAGTACTAAAAAGTTGCTTAATCAGGCTGAACTAAATGATTTGTGCAGAGATCTGTATTTAACGAAATCTGACTCGGAATTACTTGCATCGCGTATGCAACAATGGGAATATTTAAAACCCGATACTCGTGTGTCCTATTATCGTCAACGAAGTAACGATTTCGCGAAGTTTTTTTCTAAAGTGGAAGATATTTACTTTTGTAACGATGTCACTGGTCTATTTTCTGCGCTACAACAGGATTATAATGCTTGTGATTGGCGACTTTTTATTGATGGAGGCAATGACAGTTTGAAAGCTGTTTTGCTTTTTAAGGGAAATTCAAAACCATCAATTCCTATTGCATATGTAAAATACGTCAAAGAAAACTATGAATCCATGAAACAAATTTTGAGCTACATTCAGTATGATCAACACAGGTGGAAAGTTTGTGCAGACTTAAAGGTCGTTGCCATATTATCAGGACTTCAAGGAGGGAATACAAAATTTCCCTGCTTTCTTTGTTTGTGGGACAGCCGTGACCGTGCCAATCACTTTACCAGAAGAGTTTGGCCAAGTCGACAACAACATACAACTGGAGACTACAACATGAAAAACGATCCCCTAATCCCTGGTGAAAAAATAATACTTCCTCCCCTTCATATTAAGCTTGGATTATTTTCAATATTCGTGAAAAAACTGCCGAAAGATGGCCCCGAAATAAAGTATTTAAAAGATAAATATCAAAGGTTGTCAGCGAGTAAAATTGAAGCAGGGGTGTTTGATGGACCCCAAATAAGAGCGCTGTATGGCGATAGTTCATTTAAGAAATGCTTGAGCAAAAACTTCTTAGAAGCATGGAAGGCATTTGAAGACGTCGTGCACAACTTCCTAGGAAACCACAAAAGTTCGGATTTCGATAGAAAGATAAGCAATTTACTAGAAAAATATAACCGAATTGGTAAGAATTATATTAACTATTTAATTCAACCAATTTTTATACGAATTTATTTATTCTCAGGCTGCAATATGACAATTAAGTTGCATTTTTTATTCAGTCATTTGGAATTTTTCCCAGAAAACCTTGGCGCAGAAAGTGACGAGCAGGGAGAAAGGTTCCATCAAGAAATGGAAAAAATAGAAATACGCTACCAAGGTTACTGGGATGAAAACATGCTAGGAGATTATTGCTGGTTCCTTGTGAGGGAAGACTTGTCAGAAAAAAAACGCCAGAGTAAAAAGTCGATGTCATTTTAAATCTATAGTTACATAAATGTACCCATACCTTTAACCCTACAATTATAAACTTATAATATTAATACATTATTTGGTAACAATCAAAAATTTAAACGTTAAAAATGTATGTTAAAACATTAAAAAATGAATTTAAACAAACAAGGAATATATAACAGAAACAAAACATTTATGAAGCATTTAATTCATTGATGAAGTATGTGTGCAAAAATCGCACACTAACATGACGTCCCACATTTCCGTTTTCCCGTCTTACACTTAAAGAGATATATAAATTTAGCACATGGTAGCACTCGTTGGCATCTTTCGTTTGTTACCTATATTGTATGAATACTTTTTTGGTTACCCATGGTCAACATATTGGTCGATAACTCTTTAACCGGTCGAGTTTTCGAAATAAGACGTGTCTTGAATTTCAAGTTTAACGTGTAATAATACCTCGGTGAAAGCCTCATTTCATTCTATTTAGAAGTTTTCGAGTGATGCGACCACAAACATACAGACAGAAAGACTAACAGAAAGACAGACAGACAAAAGTTTAAAAAAAAGTTTGAATTGCACGCTATTAGCTTAATACGGATTGACACTATGAAATTTTTTTTAATATCTGCAATATTCAGACCTCGCTGCTAAAATTTTAATAAATGTTCAAATTTACAAAAAAAATCGCCAAAAATAGAACTTGGTAATATTATGCTTAAAATGTTTGTAATTATACACACTAATTTTAGAAAAAATGAAATGAAAATTTTACAACTTTGTCGACTTCTGCCAACCCTTTATCCCCGACCTAGAGTTCTGCCAATACTCTTACCTTATTTCTAGAGGTAAAAACTGCAGCCTCTTCAAATTTCAGAACTGCACCTTATGATTTTTTTTCAATGAAAATTTTACAACTTTGTCGACTTCTGCCAACCCTTTATCCCCGACCTAGAGTTCTGCCAATACTTTTACCTTATTTCTAGAGGTAAAAACTGTAACCTCACCAAGTTTCAGAACTGCACCTTATGATTTTTTTTTCAATAAAAATTTACACCTTTGCACGACTTCTGCCGGCAACGCTACACCGATTCTCAACTAGTAAGGAACGTATTTACATCATCACTTTTACTGCACCTTATCATTTTTTTTTCCGTAGCCAGCTCTTGGTCTATAACGAAAATTCCTGGTGGGATGCTCCCACTCAACATCATATGTATACACACACGCTTGTATGCTTACATATTTACATGCGCCAGAACAATAGCACAGCGAACAATAGAAGATTTTGTCACCCTTTTTGCACCTTCTTTCGCTAGTGCATGGCCATGTATATACAAGCATACAAACGTGTATACTTTTAGGCCTTACTTGAATTATTATACCTCAGTTGAATTTAGGACATAATTAAATATTTAGTCTATTGTCGACCACCAAGACGCACGTTTTATTTTACGGAGGCTTCTTTTAGTTCGCTCCACTTTAATTAATTGTAGTTGATTTGCCGTCGGGAAAAACTATTTCCGACTCTACAATAACTCTGAACATATTTGGTATAAATGAATGATTTTTGGATATGTGTGTCCTTTGGCCACGATTTATATATTTTTGGAAAAGTGGGCTGTGCCACGCCCTCAGGCTGAATGAATGATTTTTGGATATGTGTGTCCTTTGGGCAAGATTTATATAATTTTGGAACAGTGGGCTGTGCCACGCCCACATTTTTTGTGTTTTGTTTGTACTTCAATATTGTCCAAAGTTTATGGTCGAACTCTTTTAAACTTTCCAGATCGGTTCAGAATATTGTTGTGTACGATTTAGGCTATATTAATTTATGGATAAGTGGGCGGTGTCACTCTCCCAGGCTCTATCAAATTTTAATTCTTCATAACCCTGAACATATTTGGTTTTAATTAATGATTTTTGTATGGGTGTGTCTTTCGGTCAAGATTTATATAAAACTTTCCCAATACTTTAAAAGCTTTGTTAGGTATGACCGAATATGTAAATTTTTTTTTAAATTGGGCAGTTCCAAGCCTACAAGCTAAGTAATATTTCAATTCTTTATATCCCTGAATGTATTTGCTTTAGTGAAATTTTAACGTACATATGTTCATTAATCTTAATGAATGCACCTCATTTTTTTTTTTGTTTGCATTGCAATTTATACATATCTGGAGTATTAAAGTGTGTACAGCAATGTTTAAAGACAGTCTGAATAGAATAGGATAGAACTAAACAAATACTAGCTATATGTACATCTGCTCAGCAGCACAAATCGGTTTTTGTCATACTCATTGAGTTAAAAAGATCCGTTTTTTGAGTCGGGCTTCCAAAAATTTATTTGTTTATACCAAAGACGTGAGAACCAGAAATATTGTATGTCCTAAAGCACTGAAATAAATGAAATGTTAAAAATTTATAGAAACATATTTTAAAATTTAATTCTAGGGAAGTCACTGGTACAAAGTCTGCCGAGTCTGCTAGTTTTTCATAAAAAAATATACAAAATTTGTTTCAGAATTTTTAGAATTTTTTAAAGTTTTTGAGATTTGTAGTCCATTCAATTAAAGTACAATAAAGTAATATTCTTAAGTCCTTTACATTTTTTTGGATCATGTCACTTATTCACATGAGTTACTGTATATGAAATAAGCAAATGTACGCATATAAAGTAAAATTTTGGAAAAAAATAAAAAAAAGAGCACATGGCTGAAAAAAATTACGTAGTTGTAATAAATGACTGCATATGAAACGGAAAATCTCATAAAATAATTTTGTCCAGCTAGCTTGTTCTACAGGAAACACTGTGCGCCGCCCCCACAAAACTATTCACTTGTTTATCTTCATTTATGGATAAGGCAAGCACTTTTCATCTGCGTATGGTGTACATCTTGAAAATACTTCTTTGTAGTATATGTTGTCAAAACAAAAAAAAAAAATTTATTGAAAGTCGATTTCACAAATTTTGGGTTTTTGTTCTACTGAAAAATTTCATCCATTAAAATTTATCAGATATTACGTATTAAAATAACGTAGTATTATTTATTATTAAGTAACTAACCTTTTGCGTCGAAATGCTGAGATTGTGCATCTTTTTTGTCTCTCATATCAACTTGAGCTGAAAGGAAAAGAAAATACAATATCGTACTTTTAATATTTTCTGCCATTAATTTTGGTGCTTATTAAATAAGTATCTTTACCCGATCTCCCCATGAGGCAAATTTAACGGAAATGTAATCATAATTATTTATTTCGGAAATATTTCATTTATTTTCCTTCTGTACACACAGTTTATTTCTAACTAAATGCAGACTGAGAGTTTTTACGAGTTAAGGGTTTCAGCGCAAGTGTTATATAATCAAGTAAGGAAAGGCTGTGCCGGAGGCTTTATACGTTCCGTGACTAAGTATTACTTTTTTAAGTGTCCAATCGCTACCTATAATTAGGAAAAACTTTTCAGAACTTTTCAACTGACGATACATAGCCAAAATCCTATTTATCAGGACAATCGATTGAATGGAAGCTTTAAGTTCTGTGGGTATGTATGGCTGATTTGCACTGCGTACATTACATATGTATATATGTAGTTATTTGTTAATAATTTATTTAGTATATTCAAATACAAGATTACCTAAAAGTTAGAAAAATTTTTATATTATTTGATGAAGAATGTACGATGGATACTAGGCGAAGAAGATGAGGAAGAAAGTAATTATAATTGTTTCAGGGCTTCCATGTTCTGGTTGAGAAATATTTGTGCTCGGTTGAATCACTGTTGCCACAGTAGTGGCAAAACGTACATCCTGGCACGATAGCTTCACCAAAATGGTTACACGGACAAAAAAGCAACTTGAGAAAAAATTGAACGGCCCACGCCCTTTTTTTCCTATATCCAAAACCCAAATTGTCGCCAAAAATACTTACCAAAAAGCTGGCTTTATCAAATTTTGAAAACGGAAGCTTTAGAAAAAATGGGCGCCCCGCGCCCTCTATTAAAAAAATATTGAATGCTACCAAGAAATTAATTTATTCTTTAATTCATAAATTTATAATTTTAAAGAAGTTGTAAATGCTTATGGATTCATATAAAAATAACATATGTAATACATATTCTCGAAAGATATAGGGCTTAATTATTCATGGTCTGTTTCTTCGTTTTCAGCCGCTTATAATTCCAATGAGTATACAAGAATTTTGACCATAACCAGACCATACTTTCCTTAAGGTTTTCGATGCGCTGAATTCAAGTCTGGACGCAGAATTGCTCTATCACGTCAGGATATTGAGATATCCTAAACTAAAAGTGCAAAAAACACCGTTTTTGCCTATTTTTGAGGTTATATATATAAGACAGATTTTTTTAAACGGTTTTATTTAGCTCACCCCGTTTTTATTAATTAAACGGTTTTATTTAGCTCACCCCGTTTGTTTTATTCTTTCTTGGGTCAAATTTAGTAATTCAAATTTTACCCTCTTCCTGTCAACCGATTAATCTGAAATTTTGCATACACTTTGGATTTTGGTGACAATACAATTATGTTTGGGTGTTGCCACTTGGGGTGGTTTACAGGGTTGCCACCTATCTCAATGTTTTCTAAATATAGAGCTAGATATGCCAATATGGGTATCAAATGAAAGGTATCTTCGTCCGTATTCCAAATATGACAATTTCAAGCAGGGTTGCCACCTAGAATTGCCACCTAACCGCATTTTATGTTCTTTATATCTCGGTATCTGCTTGACCGATTTGAATAAAATTTGGCATAAAGATAGCATGATTCAAGATAACGAGATAAACGAAAACCCTTAATAATAGTGAAAAAACAGTGATTTAAATTAATTCAAACAAGTGAAGTGTAAAGCAACAGTTTTTCACTATTATTATTTTTATCTAAACGTTACGATTATGATAAACAGAACGCGCGCGGTACATCTCTCAGAGGCGTCTTCAAAAAAACTCAAATTTATTTATTGAGTTTCAATAATACGTGGTCTCAAGAATCTTTAAAAGAAGTAGCCTACTGCATTTGCAAAAATTTAAAATTAAATTTGAAATTGGTAATTGACATTTATCAATTATACGCGGTCTCAAAATTTTTTAAAAGAAGTAGCCTACTGCATTTGCAAAGATTTAAAATTAAATTTGAAATTGGTAATTGACATTTATCAATTATACGCGGTCTCAAGAATTTTTAAAAGAAGTAGCCTACTGCATTTGCAAAGATTTAAAATTAAATTTGAAATTTGTAATTGACATTTATCAATTATACGCGGTCTCAAGAATTTTTAAAAGAAGTAGCCTACTTCATTTTCAAAGATTTAAAATTAACTTGGATGATTTAATATTTAATTTCGTATAGCTTTGTTAACCTAGAGATATTGACCACGAAATATTCCAGTTGTATGGGAGGAACCACGCCTACTTTTTCACTATCCCCAGTTTTTCTGGAGGTGGTAGGGATTCGTCCTGAGATAGGTGGCAACCCTGTAAACCACCCCAAGTGGCAACACCCACGAATATAATCTTAGAATGAATCATGCTATCTATATGCTAAATTTCATTCAAAACGGTCAAGCAGATCCCGAGATATAAAGAAAAACATAAAATGCGGTTAGGTGGCAACTCTA
>OX608078.1:38857009-39002949 GCA_951509765.1 Sphenella marginata | reverse complement strand
GGATATGTGTGTCCCTTGGTCAAGAATTATACAATTTGGGAAATGTGGGCGTGGCACCTGTTGATCTGTTTTAAACTTTTCCAATACGTTAAAATCTTCGTTGGGTACGACATATGTACATAGGCTACATTTGTAAATTCTTTGGAAAAGTGGGCAGTTCCAAGACCACAAGCTAAGTAATATTTCAATTCGTTATATCCCTGAATGTATTTGCTTTAGTGACATTTTAACGTTCTTAAATCTTAATCAAAGCACTTAATTTTTTTTGTTTGTTATTGCCGTTCATACATATCCAGAGTATTATAGGTAGATATTGGATATAATTAAATAGGTACTAACTATACATCTGCTCAGCAGCGCATAATGGTTTTTGTCATACCCATTGAGTTCAAAAGATCCGTTTTTTGAGTTGGACATCCAAAAAATTTATTTGTTTATACCAAAGAATTTAAAGCCACAAACATTGTATATCCTAAAGCACTGCAATAAATGGAATGTTAAAAGTTAAAGAAAAATATTTGAAAATGTATTTCTCGGGAAGTCACTGGTCAGGCAGAACAACGTCTGCCGGGTCTGCTAGTCTTATAAATAAAAATGAATGTGTGTCTGTGTGTCTGTGTGTCCTTTATGGGCGTCCAAAGTACTCAACCGATTTTTATGAAATTTTCACAGTATATTCTTGAGATCATGGGTTAAAGCATAGGCTATATTAATTTTTGGAAAAGTGGGCGGTGCCACGCCCCCAGGCTATATAAAACTACAATTCTTCATAACTCTGAACATATTGGGTCTAAATTAAGGATTTTTGGATATGTGTGTCCTTTAGTCAAGATGTATATAATTTTGGAAAATTGGGCGGTGCCACGCCCACATTTTTTGTGTTTTGTTTGTACTTCAATAATGTCCAAAGTTTATGGTCGATCTCTTTTAAACTTTCAAGATTGTTTAAGAAAATTGTTGTGTACGATTTAGGCTATATCAATTTTTGGAAAAGTAGGCGGTGCCACGCCCCCAGGCTATATAAAATTTAAATTCTTCATAACTCTGAACATTTTGGGTCTAAATTAAGGATTTTTGGATATGTGTGTCCTTTAGTCAAGATGTATATAATTTTTGAAAAGTGGGCGGTGCCACGCCCACATTTTTTGTGTTTTGTTCCTACTTCAATAATGTCCAAAATTTATGGTCGATCTCTTTTAAACTGTCAAGATTGGTTCAGAAGATTGTTGTGTACGACTTAGGCTATATCAATTTTTGGAAAAGTAGGCGGTGCCACGCCCCCAGGCTATATAAAATTTAAATTCTTCATAGCTCTGAACATATTTGGTCTAAATTAATGATTTCTGGATATGTGTGTCCTTTGGTCAAGATTTATGTAATTTTGTAAAAGTGGGCGGTGCCACGCCCCTTTTTTTGTGTTTTGTTTGTACCTCAATAATGTCCACAGTTTATGGTCGATCTCTTTTAAACTTTCAAGATTGGTTAAGAAAATTGTTGTGTACGATTTAGGCTATATCAATTTTTGGAAAAGTAGGCGGTGCCACGCCCCAAGGCTATATAAAATTTAAATTCTTCATAGCTCTGATCATATTTGGTCTAAATTAATGATATTTGGATATGTGTGTCCTTTAGTCAAGATGGATATAATTTGGGAAAAGTGGGCGGTCCCACGCCCACATTTTTTGTGTTTTGTTTGTACTTCAATAACTTCAAAGTTTATCTTCGATCTTCTCTAAATTTCCAGATTGGTTCAGAAGATTGTTGTGCCACGCCTTCAGGCTATATAAAATTTAAATTCTTCATAACTCTGAACATATTAGGTCTAAATTAAAGATTTTTGGATATGTAAGTCCTTTAGTCAAGATGGATATAATTTGGGAAAAGTGGGCGGTCCCACGCCCACATTTTTTGAGTTTTGTTTGTACTTCATTAAGTTCAAAGTTTATGGTCGATCTTCTCTAAATTTCCAGATTGGTTCAGAAGATTGTTGTGCCACGCCCCCAGGCTATATAAAATTTAAATTCTTCATAACTCTGAACATATTAGGTCTAAATTAAAGATTTTTGGATATGTGTGTCCTTTAATCAAGATGGATATAATTTGGGAAAAGTGGGCGGTCCCACGCCCACATTTTTTGTGTTTTGTTTGTACTTCAATAAGTTCAAAGTTTATGGTCGATCTTCTCTAAATTTCCAGATTGGTTCAGAAGATTGTTGTGTACGATTTAGGCTATATCAATTTTTGGAAAAGTAGGCGGTGCCACGCCCCCAGGCTATACAAAATTTAAATTCTTCATAACTCTGAACATATTAGGTCTAAATTAAAGATTTTTGGATATGTGTGTCCTTTAGTCAAGATGGATATAATTTGGGAAAAGTGGGCGGTCCCACGCCCACATTTTTTGTGTTTTGTTTGTACTTCAATAAGTTCAAAGTTTATGGTCGATCTTCTCTAAATTTCCAGATTGGTTCAGAAGATTGTTGTGCCACGCCCCCAGGCTATATAAAATTTAAATCATCATAACTTTGAATATTTTTGGTCTACACTAATGATTTTTGGATATGTGTGTCCCTTGGTCAAGAATTATATAATTTGGGAAATGTGGGCCGTGCCAAGCCCACATTTTTTGTATTCAAAGCTTTGTTTGTACTTCAATAATGTCCAAAGTTTATGGTTGATCTGTTTTAAACTTTTCCAATACGTTAAAATCTTCGTTGTGTACGACATACATAGGCTACATTTGTAAATTCTTTGGAAAAGTTGGCAGTTCCAGGACCACAAGCTAAGTAATATTTCAATTCGTTATATCCCTAAATGTATTTGCTTTAGTGACATTTTAACGTTCTTAAATCTTAATCAAAGCACTTAATTTCTTTTGTTTGTTATTGCCGTTCATACATATCCAGAGTATTATAGGTAGATATAGGATATAATTAAATAAGTACTAACTATACATCTGCTCAGCAGCGCATAATGGTTTTTGTCATACCCATTGAGTTCAAAAGATCCGTTTTTTGAGTTGGACATCCAAAAAATTTATTTGTTTATACCAAAGACTTTAAAGCCAGAAACATTGTATATCCTAAAGCACTGCAATAAATGGAATGTTAAAAGATAAAGGAAAATATTTGAAAAAGTATTTCTAGGGAAGTCACTGGTCAGGCAGAACAACGTCTGCCGGGTCTGCTAGTGTCATATATAAATTATATTTTACTTTAATTTTTTTCCTATTACTTAGTGTGCATTGTAGCGGTTTCAACTCCTCAATCTGTTTATTTATGTTGTGGTTTTCAATTAAAATGTGCTCTTTTGTTTCTTTAACAAACTCCACTTTTAGAGGTCTACAAAAGCGTACTGACTGAGGTGTACGGTTTACCCAAATGTTATACCCTGCTGATGAAATTATTTTCATTGGAATGACTGATGTCACAAAAGGGGAATGATCGAAACTTTCCGAAGTATTTTCCACAAATTTTTGTTTAGACAAGCTGTGACCGGTAGAACCATCAATCCCGTAGCTCGAAATTAGGATCGATTCTTCAACATCCATTGTACACAATACTTCATCTTGATATTCAAGAATTTTTTTAGCTGTATGGTCTAACAAATTTTGCAACGTCACTTCGACAGAGCTTTCATTCGCTTTGATTTCATCCGGTCTACATTTCAATTTGCTTTTATAAACATTATCATACGTCGGATAAATACTACAATTGTGTTTTATGTTTAACTAGCAGACCCGGCAGACGTTGTTCTGCCTGACCAGTGACTTCCCTAGAAATACATTTTCCAATATTTTTCTATTAATTTTTAACATTCCATTTATTGCAGTGCTTTAGGATATACAATGTTTCCGGTTTTAACGTCTTTGGTATAAACAAATAAATTTTTTGGATGTCCAACTCAAATAAAAATAGGTAAAAAACTTTTTAAGTTAAACGGTTTTATGTTAAACATACATTGCAATATTTAAGATAAATGTACTAAAAACCAAAAAATAATAAAATAGATACAGTCGTGGGAATTATAAACATATGCATAGACTAGATTAAAATAAAACCGGGGAGCACGTCAATTGTCTACAATTGTTGATTAAAATGTTTGTTTTGTAATGTTGCACTATAATTAGGCAGTTGTTCAACCGACAACGATGGACGTGTGATAAGTAGGGCTATAATGTGGAAACAAGCTAGCAAGCTCGATTATAAGCGAGTTTTAGGGTTTCATTGTGGTGAGCGAGTAGTACTTTTATCATATGTTTTGTCGATTAAAGACACACTACGAGCAGTGAAACGATTCAATGTCCAACGATAAACTAGCTGAAACATCTCTTTTATTTACATGGAGTGTATAACTATTGGAATTTCCATGAGCAAGAAAATAGTCAGCCGAATTCTAAACGAAAAATCCGCACGTATTTTTCCGCTTCTCCCTATTCCCTTATTCTTCGCCTATTCTAAACGATGTTCGAAAAAGGGTTTGGCGAGTAAAGTAGGTATCATAAATGAAAAGAAAAGTGAGAATACACAACAGTTTTTTGCGAGATAATTCACCAGACAATTTTAAGTGAGCGCTGAACAAAATGTAAGTTCATTTAACTTTGAATTATAAAAAACCACTTTTTACATTAATATCGTAATGCTTTTGGTTTTTTTAGGACGAAGAGCATAAACAAGCAACAAATAGATATTTTAGTGAGCCTTATGCAAGGGCAGCCGCAAATTGCGACAAACTTTTATAAAGGGAACAAGGAAGTGTTAAACCGATTCTGGCGAAATGCCGAGGAGGAGTTAAATTCTGCAGGACCACCGACAAAATGTATCGCTGAATGGAAAAAGGTACATTACACATTTATAGCACACGTTGTACTATTAGAAGTTTGTAAAAACTGTCGAATTACAGGTATGGGGCGATCAAAAACGATACGTGAGAGGAAAAGCAGCCAGCAACATGAAGCATGCGAAAGGTACTGGCGGTGGCCCAAACCGTCAGTACAAACTATCGGCGACGGAAACAGCGATATACGAATTAATTGGAATGAAGGAATCCGTGGAAGGAGTGGCGAGGAAATGTGGGCTACCACAGGCGGCAAAAAAGGTGGTTGCTGAGACGACCAACGCACCGACAGGTAACAAAGAGGTGATAGAGTGCGTAGTTATGGATTGCGATGTGGTGAATGAGGTGGAGATATCTGGTGAGAGTGTGTGGTTAGATGTCAGTGTGGATGTTGGGGAGGAGCAGCCTACTTCCTCGATTAAGTCAACGGCTGAAAATACTCCTTCAGACGTTCTCGAGCAAGAGTTGTCAATTCAGCGTGAGTTGTGTGGTTGGATGAAACAGAGAGCTTTGGAAGCGGCAAAGCAAACGGAAATTCAAAAAAAAACATTTGCTCTTAAAAAGAAGCACTTCAAAAAAATTAAGCAGATGAAAAGAGAAAAAATTGAGCTATTAAGAGCGCAAACAGGTATGTTGCATGATATAATGCAACAGAATAATGCATAATTTAAATGTACATAGTATGTGAGTGAATTCTTTTTTTTTTAACCAGTATTATACTTTAATTTCTGTATTTTAAGTAATTTATTTTGAACTATTTTTTTTTACTAGTATTAGACTTTAATTTCAGTATTTTAAGTAATTTATTTTGAATACTTTTTTGTTTTTGTGTGCGAGAAATAGGGCCAAAGCTGAAAATGGGTTTATTCTCCAAATATATTTGTGTTTTTTTATATACATATATCAATTTAAAATTATCGAAATATTTACACAAGCAACATAAATAAGAGTTTCAAAGTTTACACAAAGATCGTGAAAGTTAATCAAATTTGAATTCACAAACATTTTTTTAATTTAATTTTTTTTTAATTTAATTTTTTTTTTAATTTAATATGTTGTTTCTGTAATAGATTTCGGTATATTTTAAATGAAAACTTAGATGAGACTTTATATACACATGCATAAGTACCTGAATTATTTTTGTAGACCTAGTTTTAATTAAGTTCCAACCTTTAAATGTGATTTTATACATATGTAAATACTTTTATTTCGAATACTTTTTTGGTTTCGTTTACATACCTACTTTTATAATTCACACATTTTTTATTGATAAGTACATAGAAATTTTAAGACTGCATTTTTGTATACATACATACATATAAATATGTACCTGAATTCAAACTTTTTTTTTAAATTAGTTTGTTGTATTTTAACGTATGTATACCAAAAAAAAATTAGTCTTATTATATAAAAAGAACTAATGATTGCTGAAAATTAAAATTTTATAGAAATGCTAATGAATACTTTTTTGTTTTCATACTTGTATCTATCATGCATACTTTCATTCATCAAATTTTTTTGTTTCTTTAGTTTTTTACAAGCTTGTTTAAAATAAATCCTTTTTAGAATTGAGTTGTTTATGTTAAAAAGCGCATTTGGTTGTTTCTTTGGTTTATTATTTGATACTGAATTTATATTTTTTCCCAAAACTTTATTCCTGCAATAAATCTTTTTTAATAATAAAATGTTATGTCTTTTATTTCATGAAATAGTGTTTCCTATTCTATTAAGTATACTTTGTGCTGCAGCCAAATACTGGGGAGGTGTCAAAGGCACGACATCTGCGTTTCCACTAACCGGCTCGGCTTGTTCCTCTGTATAATTTATTGCGGTCAAATCTGTGTATGCATAAATTGTGCAACGAGCAACACACATTGACTATTTTGGCTGCTTTTCTGGGGGTGTAGTGCAGCTCTCTTGCCCCAAGGAGACACCTCCATCGGTTTTTGAGCACTCCATTAGTTCGCTCTATTATATTGCGGCATTTCGAATGGGCATCATTAAACTTCATTTGCGCAGAGCCTTCTTCTGCGTTTCGATGTGGCCTCAAAAGCCATGGTTCCAAAGGGTAACCAGCGTCTCCTAATTGAAAAAAAGTTAATTCATACCTCCATAATATGTGTTCAGTTATGTTTACCTAGTAACCAATTATTAGTTTCGCCACTCAAATATTGACTTTCGAAAAACGCCCTCAAGTCACTATCGTTCCAAATAAAAGAATCATGGGAGGCTCCAGGGTGAGAGGCATCAACATATCGTATCTTTAGCTCATGATCGCACATTTCAAAAAAGAGAATTATACGATAGTAAATTGAAACAATGTACCATTCACTAGAGGTCCCTGCACCGAAATACACTTGCATGCACCCCTATTGTGAATCATGACGCTTCTAAAGCCCACTTGCTAAAAGTTCAGTTTCCAGTCCCCTCCGAAATTTGAAGCGAAAATTTAAAAGAAGGGCTCAAAAGACGAATATTTACGAATAGATTGAGAATCACCACGCTTAAAAACCCCTGGGCTGATTTACAAAATTGCTTTAAATTTGCGCTTGAACGGTTTTGCACCTAAAGCAGTAGTACATCAAATGAATGGTAATTTAATTAACAAAAAAATGGAAATAAAAATTTTAAAATCGATTCATTGGGTTTTGATAAATTTTGATTTTAGGAATGCTTCAAATTATTTTTGACCCTTAATAACTTTTGAACGGATCAACAAAATTTATTTCCGTTTTCGGAATCTCAATCTACTCGTCAATACGCGCCTTTTGATGCCCTACTTTCCCCTTTTTGACAAAATTTTGGTGGGGACGAGAAACTGCACTACTACCGCCCACCGCAAACACAAAATTGTATCAATAGATGAGATCATTGCAGACATATGACTCAGAATGAAATTCAAGGCAGGTCGAAGCACTTTTAACAACATCAGTTAAAACGTTTAGAAAGAGTTCAGTCACAACCGGAAGCACTATATTAACTATTCAACTTGTTATTTTAGAAATTGACTCACCAACATCACATTTAGGCTATAGTATCCCTTCCGGTTGTAGTACAGATGCTTGTTTTGAGATGGAGCTATCTGTATCCTTTCCCACACCCGCCTTGGTATCCGCCTTCAGCGAAAAAACGCAAGCATGCGCTTAATTTTATAATCGGCGACACTGCAAAATGTTTTTTGGCCTGTTGTGTGTGCGTCGTTAAGATGTCCAACAAATATTTAAATGCGGGTTTGTTTACCCTATAGTATTTAATAAATCTGCAATACAACTGAATTAAGAAAAGGACTAAAAATAACTTTGTTAGCACTTACAATGTTTCCGGCAACTCCAGTGGGTTTGCACTGTCGCGCAACCTTCTTCTTATAGCCCTTTGTTGAGGCTCTTGTGCTACCGAGTCCTCTATTTCCTCTTCTGCTATACTAGGCAATACTATGCATTTTTTATTATTTAAATCACTTTTTATTAAAAACTTTAAAATTTTCTATTCACTGAATCACAAATAAAAACGATAAAAACAAAACGTCAAACCGCAACAGCTGATTTCGAAAATTCGATATTCCTCTTCGCCAATTTTTCTGTTCACTAGTGAAAGAGAATTGGCGGAAATTTTCCTGGCGAACAAAAATTTCCGCAAGGAAAGAAATCCGTGCGGATATTTAGAATCGGGCTGAGTAAGTAATTTCCTCACCGTCTGCGGGCCAACTGCCTAACGACGAATTAAACGATTCTTCTATCGCACATTAAGTCGATAATTTGTAGACAATTGACGTGCTTCCCGGTTTTATTTTAATCTAGTCTATGCATATGTTTATAATTCCCACGACTGTATCTATTTTATTATTTTTTGGTTTTTAGTACATTTATCTTAAATATTGCAATGTATGTTTAACATAAAACCGTTTAACTTAAAAAGTTTTTTACCTATTTTTATTTTTTGGTTTTTAGTACATTTATCTTAAACATTGCAATGTATGTTTAACATAAAACCGTTTAACTTAAAAAGTTTTTTTACCTGTTTTTTTAACCTAGCCTCATATTGCTCAGGTGTTTTTGACGCTAATTGTTCCCGTCGTTTCTGTAATCGACTATTTCTATCACCTTCACTTTCTTTCGCTCGTTTTTCTTTATACTTTTCTTTCGCTTTTTGAAGCTTTCGTTTCCGTTGTGTTGCAGTTTCTGTTTTATTTGTGTTTGTATCTTTTATATTTTTTTCCCCCATTTTGTTCCCACGAGTAATGGACATTTAAATATATAAGTCAGTGATTTTTTTTATGTTTTGTGTTAGAAGTTGCTTTACACTTCACTTGTTTGAATTAATTTAAATCACTGTTTTTCACTATTATTAAGGGTTTTCGTTTATGTTCGTATTTGACATTTATCAATTATACGCGGTCTCAAGAATTTTTAAAAGAAGTAGCCTACTGCATTTGCAAAGATTTAAAATTAAATTTGAAATTGGTAATTGACATTTATCAATTATACGCGGTCTCAAGAATTTTTAAAAGAAGTAGCCTACTGCATTTGCAAAGATTTAAAATTAAATTTGAAATTGGTAATTGACATTTATCAATTATACGCGGTCTCAAGAATTTTTAAAAGAAGTAGCCTACTGCATTTGCAAAGATTTAAAATTAAATTTGAAATTTGTAATTGACATTTATCAATTATACGCGGTCTCAAGAATTTTTAAAATAAGTAGCCTACTTCATTTTGCAAAGATTTAAAATTAACTTGGATGATTTAATATTTAATTTCGTATAGCTTTGTTAACCTAGAGATATTGACCACGAAATATTCCAGTTGTATGGGAGGTACCACGCCTACTTTTTCACTATCCCCAGTTTTTCTGGAGGTGGTAGGGATTCGTCTTAAGATAGGTGGCAACCCTGTAAACCGCCCCAAGTGGCAACACCCACAAATACAATCTAAGAATGAATCATGCTATCTTTATGCCAAATTTCATTCAAATCGGTCAAGCAGATCCCGAGATATAAAGAAAAACATAAAATGCGGTTAGGTGGCAACTCTAGGTGGCAACACTGCTTGAAATTGTCGTATTTGGAATACGGACGAAGATACCTTTCATTTGATACCCATATTGGCATATCTAGCTCTATATTTAGAAAACATTGAGATAGGTGGCAACCCTGTAAACCACCCCAAGTGGCAACACCCACGAATATAATCTTAGAATGAATCATGCTATCTATATGCTAAATTTCATTCAAAACGGTCAAGCAGATCCCGAGATATAAGGAAAAACCTAAAATGCGGTTAGGTGGCAACCCTGCTTGAAATTGTCATATTTGGAATATGGACGAAGATACCTTTCATTTGATACCCACATTGGCATATCTAGATCTAGGTGGCAACCCTGTAAACCGTCCCAGGTGGCAACACCCAAACATAATTGTATTGTCACCAAAATCCAAAGTGTATGCAAAATTTCAGATTAATCGGTTGACAGGAAGAGGGTGAAATTTGAATTACTAAATTTGACCCAAGAATAAAACAAACGGGGTGAGCTAAATAAAACCGTTTAAAAACAAAGTACTGAATACACAAAATGTGGGCGTCGCACCGCCCACTTTTCCCAAATTATATAATTCTTGATCAAGGGACACACATATCCAAAAATCATTAGTTTAGACCAAACATATTCAAAGTTATGATGATCTAAATTTTATAAAGCCTGGGGGCGTGGCACTGCCTACTTTTCCAAAAATTTATATAGTCTGAATCGTACACAACAATTTTCTTAACCAATCTGGAATGTTTAAAAGAGATCGACCATAAACTTTGGACATTATTAAAGTACAAACAAAACACAAAAAACGTGGGCGTGGCACCGCCCACTTTTCCAAAATTACATAAATCTTGACCAAAGGACACACATATCCAGAAATCATTAATTTAGACCAAATATGTTCAGAGCTATGAAGAATTTAAATTTTATATAGCCTGGGGGCGTGGCACCGCCTACTCTTCCAAAAATTGATATAGCCAAAAATTGATATAGCCTAAATCGTACACAACAATCTTCTGAACCAATTTGGAAAGTTTAAAAGAGATCGACCATAAACTTTGGACATTATTGAAGTACAAACAAAACACAAAATATGTGATCGTGGCACCACCCACTTTTCCAAAATTTCTTAAATCTTGACCAAAGGACACACATATCCAAAAATCATTAATTTAGACCAAATATGTTCAGAGTTATGAAGAATTTAAATTTTATATAGCCTGGGGGCGTGGCACCTCCTACTTTTCCAAAAATTGATATAGCCTGAATCGTACACAACAATTTTCTGAATCAATCTGGAAAGTTTAAAAGAGATCCACCAAAAACTTTGGACATTATTGTAGTACAAACAAAACACAAAAAATGTGGGCGTGGCACCACCCACTTTTCCAAACTTACATAAATCTTGACCAAAGGACACACATATCCAAAAATCATTAATTTGGACCAAATATGTATGTTCAGAGTGATGTAGAATTGTAGTTTTATATAGCCTGGAGGCGTGGCACCGCCTACTTTTCCAAAAATTAATATAGCCTATGCTTTAACCCATGATCCCAAGAATATACTGTGAAAATTTCATAAAAATCGGGTGAGTACTTTGGACGCCTATAAAGGACACACAGACACACATTCATTTTTATTTATAAGATACTAGCAGACCCGGCAGACGTTGTCCTGCCCAAACATTAACCAGTTTGCATTTAAAATATGTGAGTCGCCCTCCTAATTTCAGCTCCACATCTTTCTCTCCGTCCATCCTCTTCATATGCTTTTGTCTTTTCATATTGCTTTTTAATTGTCATCCATATACCTATCCCTTTCTCAATCCGAATCCCAAAAGGACTTAAAATTACTCCATTTTAAAACTCTTTCAACAACAATTTTCTTAACCAATCTGGAATGTTTAAAAGAGATCGACCATAAACTTTGGACATTATTAAAGTACAAACAAAACACAAAAAACGTGGGCGTGGCACCGCCCACTTTTCCAAAATTACATAAATCTTGACCAAAGGACACACATATCCAGAAATCATTAATTTAGACCAAATATGTTCAGAGTTATGAAGAATTTAAATTTTATATAGCCTGGGGGCGTGGCACCGCCTACTTTTACAAAAATTGATATAGCCTGAATCGTACACAACAATTTTCTGAACCAATATGGAAAGTTTAAAAGAGATAAACCAAAAACTTTGGACGTTATTGTAGTACAAACAAAACACAAAAAATGTGGGCGTGCCACCACCCACTTTTTCAAAATTACATAAATCGTGACCAAAGGATACACATATCCAAAAATCATTAATTTGGACCAAATATGTTCAGAGTTATGAAGAATTGTAGTTTTATATAGCCTGGGGGCGTGGCACCGCCCACTTTTCCAAAAATTAATATAGCCTATGCTTTAACCCATGATCTCAAGAATATACTGTGAAAATTTCATAAAAATCGGTTGAGTACTTTGGACGCCCATAAAGGACACACAGACACACAGACACACATTCATTTTTATTTATAAGATACTAGCAGACCCGGCAGACGTTGTTCTGCCTGACCAGTGACTTCCCTAGAAATACATTTTCAAATATTTTTCTTTAACTTTTAACATTCCATTTATTGCAGTGCTTTAGGATATACAATGTTTGTGGCTTTAAATTCTTTGGTATAAACAAATAAATTTTTTGGATGTCCAACTCAAAAAACGGATCTTTTGAACTCAATGGGTATGACAAAAACCATTATGCGCTGCTGAGCAGATGTATAGTTAGTACCTATTTAATTATATCCAATATCTACCTATAATACTCTGGATATGTATGAACGGCAATAACAAACAAAAAAAATTAAGTGCTTTGATTAAGATTTAAGAACGTTAAAATGTCACTAAAGCAAATACATTCAGGGATATAACGAATTGAAATATTACTTAGCTTGTGGTCTTGGAACTGCCCACTTTTCCAAAGAATTTACAAATGTAGCCTATGTACATATGTCGTACCCAACGAAGATTTTAACGTATTGGAAAAGTTTAAAACAGATCAACAGGTGCCACGCCCACATTTCCCAAATTGTATAATTCTTGACCAAGGGACACACATATCCCAAAATCATTAGTTTAGACCAAAAATATTCAAAGTTATGATGATCTAAATTTTATAAAGCCTGGGGGCGTGGCACCGCCCACTTTTCCAAAATTTCTTAAATCTTGACCAAAGGACACACATATCCAAAAATCATTAATTTAGACCAAATATGTTCAGAGTTATGAAGAATTTAAATTTTATATAGCCTGGGGGCGTGGCACCTCCTACTTTTCCAAAAATTGATATAGCCTGAATCGTACACAACAATTTTCTGAACCAATATGGAAAGTTTAAAAGAGATCGACCATAAACTTTGGACATTATTGAAGTACAAACAAAACACAAAAAATGTGGGCGTGGCACCGCCCACTTTTCCAAAACTATATACATCTTGACTAAAGGACACACATATCCAAAAATCTTTAATTTAGACCAAATATGTTCAGAGTTATGAAGAATTTAAATTTTATATAGCCTGGGAGCGTGGCACTGGCTACTTTTCCAAAAATTGATATAGCCTGAATCGTACAAAACAATTTTCTTAACCAATCTTGAAAGTTTAAAAGAGATCGACCATAGACTTTGGACATTATTGAAGTACAGACAAAACACAAAAAATGTGGGCGTGGCACCGCCCACTTTTCCAAAATTACATAAATCTTGACCAAAGGACACACATATCCAGAAATCATTAATTTAGACCAAATATGTTCAGAGCTATGAAGAATTTAAATTTTATATAGCCTGGGGGCGTGGCACCGCCTAATTTTCCAAAAATTTATATAGCCTAAATCGTACACAACAATTTTCTTAACCAATCTTGAAAGTTTAAAAGAGATCGACCATAAACTTTTGACATTATTGAAGTACAAACAAAACACAAAAAATGTGGGCGTGTCACCGCCCACTTTTCCAAAATTACACAAATCTTGACTACAGGACACACATATCCAGAAATCATTAATTTAGACCAAATATGTTCAGAGTTATGAAGAATTTAAATTTTATATAGCCTGGGGGCGTGGCACCTCCTACTTTTCCAAAAATTGATATAGCCTGAATCGTACACAACAATTTTCTGAATCAATCTGGAAAGTTTAAAAGAGATCCACCAAAAACTTTGGACATTATTGTAGTACAAACAAAACACAAAAAATGTGGGCGTGGCACCACCCACTTTTCCAAACTTACATAAATCTTGACCAAAGGACACACATATCCAAAAATCATTAATTTGGACCAAATATGTATGTTCAGAGTGATGTAGAATTGTAGTTTTATATAGCCTGGAGGCGTGGCACCGCCTACTTTTCCAAAAATTAATATAGCCTATGCTTTAACCCATGATCCCAAGAATATACTGTGAAAATTTCATAAAAATCGGGTGAGTACTTTGGACGCCTATAAAGGACACACAGACACACATTCATTTTTATTTATAAGATACTAGCAGACCCGGCAGACGTTGTCCTGCCCAAACATTAACCAGTTTGCATTTAAAATATGTGAGTCGCCCTCCTAATTTCAGCTCCACATCTTTCTCTCCGTCCATCCTCTTCATATGCTTTTGTCTTTTCATATTGCTTTTTAATTGTCATCCATATACCTATCCCTTTCTCAATCCGAATCCCAAAAGGACTTAAAATTACTCCATTTTAAAACTCTTTCAACAACAATTTTCTTAACCAATCTGGAATGTTTAAAAGAGATCGACCATAAACTTTGGACATTATTAAAGTACAAACAAAACACAAAAAACGTGGGCGTGGCACCGCCCACTTTTCCAAAATTACATAAATCTTGACCAAAGGACACACATATCCAAAAATCTTTAATTTAGACCAAATATGTTCAGAGTTATGAAGAATTTAAATTTTATATAGCCTGGGAGCGTGGCACTGGCTACTTTTCCAAAAATTGATATAGCCTGAATCGTACAAAACAATTTTCTTAACCAATCTTGAAAGTTTAAAAGAGATCGACCATAGACTTTGGACATTATTGAAGTACAGACAAAACACAAAAAATGTGGGCGTGGCACCGCCCACTTTTCCAAAATTACATAAATCTTGACCAAAGGACACACATATCCAGAAATCATTAATTTAGACCAAATATGTTCAGAGCTATGAAGAATTTAAATTTTATATAGCCTGGGGGCGTGGCACCGCCTAATTTTCCAAAAATTGATATAGCCTAAATCGTACACAACAATTTTCTTAACCAATCTTGAAAGTTTAAAAGAGATCGACCATAAACTTTGGACATTATTGAAGTACAAACAAAACACAAAAAATGTGGGCGTGGCACCGCCCACTTTTCCAAAATTACATAAATCTTGACCAAAGGACACACATATCCAGAAATCATTAATTTAGACCAAATATGTTGAGAGCTATGAAGAATTTACATTTTATATAGCCTGGGGGCGTGGCACCGCCTACTTTTCCAAAAATTGATATAGCCTAAATCGTACACAACAATTTTCTTAACCAGTCTTGAAAGTTTAAAAGAGATCGACCATAAACTTTGGACATTATTGAAGTACAAACAAAACACAAAAAATGTGGGCGTGGCACCGCCCACTTTTCCAAAATTACATAAATCTTGACTAAAGGACACACATATCCAGAAATCATTAATTTAGACCAAATATGTTCAGAGCTATGAAGAATTTAAATTTTATATAGCCGGGGGGCGTGGCACCGCCTACTTTTCCAAAAATTGATATAGCCTAAATCGTACACAACAATCTTCTGAACCAATCTTGAAAGTTTAAAAGAGATCGACCATAAACTTTGGACATTATTGAAGTACAAACAAAACACAAAAAATGTGGGCGTGGCACCGCCCACTTTTCCAAAATTACATAAATCTTGACCAAAGGACACACATATCCAAAATTCATTAATTTAGACCAAATATGTTCAGAGTTATGAAGAGTTGTAGTTTTATATAGCCTGGGGGCGTGGCACCGCCCACTTTTCGAAAAATTAATATAGCCTATGCTTTAACCCATGATCCCAAGAATATAATGTGAAAATTTCATAAAAATCGGTTGAGTACTTTGGACGCCCATAAAGGACACACAGACACACAGACACACAGACACACAGACACACAGACACGCAGACACACATTCATTTTTATTTATAAGACTAGCAGACCCGGCAGACGTTGTTCTGCCTGACCAGTGACTTCCCTAGAAATACATTTTCAAATATTTTTCTTTAACTTTTAACATTCCATTTATTGCAGTGCTTTAGGATATACAATGTTTGTGGCTTTAAATTCTTTGGTATAAACAAATAAATTTTTTGGATGTCCAACTCAAAAAACGGATCTTTTGAACTCAATGGGTATGACAAAAACCATTATGCGCTGCTGAGCAGATGTATAGTTAGTACCTATTTAATTATATCCAATATCTACCTATAATACTCTGGATATGTATGAACGGCAATAACAAACAAAAAAAATTAAGTGCTTTGATTAAGATTTAAGAACGTTAAAATGTCACTAAAGCAAATACATTCAGGGATATAACGAATTGAAATATTACTTAGCTTGTGGTCTTGGAACTGCCCACTTTTCCAAAGAATTTACAAATGTAGCCTATGTACATATGTCGTACCCAACGAAGATTTTAACGTATTGGAAAAGTTTAAAACAGATCAACAGGTGCCACGCCCACATTTCCCAAATTGTATAATTCTTGACCAAGGGACACACATATCCCAAAATCATTAGTTTAGACCAAAAATATTCAAAGTTATAATGATTTAAATTTTATATAGCCTGGGGGCGTGGCACAACAATCTTCTGAACCAATCTGGAAATTTAGAGAAGATCGACCATAAACTTTGAACTTATTGAAGTACAAACAAAACACAAAACATGTGGGCGTGGCACCGCCCACTTTTCCAAAATTATATACATCTTGACTCAAGGATACACATATCCAAAAATCTTTAATTTAGACCCAATATGTTCAGAGTTATGAAGAATTTAAATTTTATATAGCCTGGGAGCGTGGCACCGCCTACTTTTCCAAAAATTGATATAGCCTGAATCGTACACAACAATCTTCTGAACCAATCTTGAAAGTTTAAAAGAGATCGACCATAAACTTTGGACATTATTGAAGTGCAAACAAAACACCAAAAATGTGGGCGTGGCACCGCCCACTTTTCCAAAACTATATACATCTTGACTAAAGGACACACATATCCAAAAATCTTTAATTTAGACCAAATATGTTCAGAGTTATGAAGAATTTAAATTTTATATAGCCTGGGAGCGTGGCACTGGCTACTTTTCCAAAAATTGATATAGCCTGAATCGTACAAAACAATTTTCTTAACCAATCTTGAAAGTTTAAAAGAGATCGACCATAGACTTTGGACATTATTGAAGTACAGACAAAACACAAAAAATGTGGGCGTGGCACCGCCCACTTTTCCAAAATTACATAAATCTTGACCAAAGGACACACATATCCAGAAATCATTAATTTAGACCAAATATGTTCAGAGCTATGAAGAATTTAAATTTTATATAGCCTGGGGGCGTGGCACCGCCTAATTTTCCAAAAATTGATATAGCCTAAATCGTACACAACAATTTTCTTAACCAATCTTGAAAGTTTAAAAGAGATCGACCATAAACTTTGGACATTATTGAAGTACAAACAAAACACAAAAAATGTGGGCGTGTCACCGCCCACTTTTCCAAAATTACACAAATCTTGACTACAGGACACACATATCCAGAAATCATTAATTTAGACCAAATATGTTCAGAGCTATGAAGAATTTAAATTTTATATAGCCTGGGGGCGTGGCACCGCCTACTTTTCCAAAAATTGATATAGCCTAAATCGTACACAACAATCTTCTGAACCAATCTTGAAAGTTTAAAAGAGATCGACCATAAACTTTGGACGTTATTGTAGTACAAACAAAACACAAAAAATGTGGGCGTGGCACCACCCACTTTTCCAAACTTACATAAATCTTGACCAAAGGACACACATATCCAAAAATCATTAATTTGGACCAAATATGTATGTTCAGAGTGATGTAGAATTGTAGTTTTATATAGCCTGGAGGCGTGGCACCGCCTACTTTTCCAAAAATTAATATAGCCTATGCTTTAACCCATGATCCCAAGAATATACTGTGAAAATTTCATAAAAATCGGGTGAGTACTTTGGACGCCTATAAAGGACACACAGACACACATTCATTTTTATTTATAAGATACTAGCAGACCCGGCAGACGTTGTCCTGCCCAAACATTAACCAGTTTGCATTTAAAATATGTGAGTCGCCCTCCTAATTTCAGCTCCACATCTTTCTCTCCGTCCATCCTCTTCATATGCTTTTGTCTTTTCATATTGCTTTTTAATTGTCATCCATATACCTATCCCTTTCTCAATCCGAATCCCAAAAGGACTTAAAATTACTCCATTTTAAAACTCTTTCAACAACAATTTTCTTAACCAATCTGGAATGTTTAAAAGAGATCGACCATAAACTTTGGACATTATTAAAGTACAAACAAAACACAAAAAACGTGGGCGTGGCACCGCCCACTTTTCCAAAATTACATAAATCTTGACCAAAGGACACACATATCCAGAAATCATTAATTTAGACCAAATATGTTCAGAGTTATGAAGAATTTAAATTTTATATAGCCTGGGGGCGTGGCACCGCCTACTTTTACAAAAATTGATATAGCCTGAATCGTACACAACAATTTTCTGAAGCAATATGGAAAGTTTAAAAGAGATAAACCAAAAACTTTGGACGTTATTGTAGTACAAACAAAACACAAAAAATGTGGGCGTGCCACCACCCACTTTTTCAAAATTACATAAATCGTGACCAAAGGATACACATATCCAAAAATCATTAATTTGGACCAAATATGTTCAGAGTTATGAAGAATTGTAGTTTTATATAGCCTGGGGGCGTGGCACCGCCCACTTTTCCAAAAATTAATATAGCCTATGCTTTAACCCATGATCTCAAGAATATACTGTGAAAATTTCATAAAAATCGGTTGAGTACTTTGGACGCCCATAAAGGACACACAGACACACATTCATTTTTATTTATAAGATACTAGCAGACCCGGCAGACGTTGTTCTGCCTGACCAGTGACTTCCCTAGAAATACATTTTCAAATATTTTTCTTTAACTTTTAACATTCCATTTATTGCAGTGCTTTAGGATATACAATGTTTGTGGCTTTAAATTCTTTGGTATAAACAAATAAATTTTTTGGATGTCCAACTCAAAAAACGGATCTTTTGAACTCAATGGGTATGACAAAAACCATTATGCGCTGCTGAGCAGATGTATAGTTAGTACCTATTTAATTATATCCAATATCTACCTATAATACTCTGGATATGTATGAACGGCAATAACAAACAAAAAAAATTAAGTGCTTTGATTAAGATTTAAGAACGTTAAAATGTCACTAAAGCAAATACATTCAGGGATATAACGAATTGAAATATTACTTAGCTTGTGGTCTTGGAACTGCCCACTTTTCCAAAGAATTTACAAATGTAGCCTATGTACATATGTCGTACCCAACGAAGATTTTAACGTATTGGAAAAGTTTAAAACAGATCAACAGGTGCCACGCCCACATTTCCCAAATTGTATAATTCTTGACCAAGGGACACACATATCCCAAAATCATTAGTTTAGACCAAAAATATTCAAAGTTATGATGATCTAAATTTTATAAAGCCTGGGGGCGTGGCACCGCCCACTTTTCCAAAATTTCTTAAATCTTGACCAAAGGACACACATATCCAAAAATCATTAATTTAGACCAAATATGTTCAGAGTTATGAAGAATTTAAATTTTATATAGCCTGGGGGCGTGGCACCTCCTACTTTTCCAAAAATTGATATAGCCTGAATCGTACACAACAATTTTCTGAACCAATATGGAAAGTTTAAAAGAGATCGACCATAAACTTTGGACATTATTGAAGTACAAACAAAACACAAAAAATGTTGGCGTGGCACCGCCCACTTTTCCAAAACTATATACATCTTGACTAAAGGACACACATATCCAAAAATCTTTAATTTAGACCAAATATGTTCAGAGTTATGAAGAATTTAAATTTTATATAGCCTGGGAGCGTGGCACTGGCTACTTTTCCAAAAATTGATATAGCCTGAATCGTACAAAACAATTTTCTTAACCAATCTTGAAAGTTTAAAAGAGATCGACCATAGACTTTGGACATTATTGAAGTACAGACAAAACACAAAAAATGTGGGCGTGGCACCGCCCACTTTTCCAAAATTACATAAATCTTGACCAAAGGACACACATATCCAGAAATCATTAATTTAGACCAAATATGTTCAGAGCTATGAAGAATTTAAATTTTATATAGCCTGGGGGCGTGGCACCGCCTAATTTTCCAAAAATTGATATAGCCTAAATCGTACACAACAATTTTCTTAACCAATCTTGAAAGTTTAAAAGAGATCGACCATAAACTTTGGACATTATTGAAGTACAAACAAAACACAAAAAATGTGGGCGTGTCACCGCCCACTTTTCCAAAATTACACAAATCTTGACTACAGGACACACATATCCAGAAATCATTAATTTAGACCAAATATGTTCAGAGCTATGAAGAATTTAAATTTTATATAGCCTGGGGGCGTGGCACCGCCTACTTTTCCAAAAATTGATATAGCCTAAATCGTACACAACAATCTTCTGAACCAATCTTGAAAGTTTAAAAGAGATCGACCATAAACTTTGGACATTATTGAAGTACAAACAAAACACAAAAAATGTGGGCGTGGCACCGCCCACTTTTCCAAAATTACATAAATCTTGACCAAAGGACACACATATCCAGAAATCATTAATTTAGACCAAATATGTTGAGAGCTATGAAGAATTTACATTTTATATAGCCTGGGGGCGTGGCACCGCCTACTTTTCCAAAAATTGATATAGCCTAAATCGTACACAACAATTTTCTTAACCAGTCTTGAAAGTTTAAAAGAGATCGACCATAAACTTTGGACATTATTGAAGTACAAACAAAACACAAAAAATGTGGGCGTGGCACCGCCCACTTTTCCAAAATTACATAAATCTTGACTAAAGGACACACATATCCAGAAATCATTAATTTAGACCAAATATGTTCAGAGCTATGAAGAATTTAAATTTTATATAGCCGGGGGGCGTGGCACCGCCTACTTTTCCAAAAATTGATATAGCCTAAATCGTACACAACAATCTTCTGAACCAATCTTGAAAGTTTAAAAGAGATCGACCATAAACTTTGGACATTATTGAAGTACAAACAAAACACAAAAAATGTGGGCGTGGCACCGCCCACTTTTCCAAAATTACATAAATCTTGACCAAAGGACACACATATCCAAAAATCATTAATTTAGACCAAATATGTTCAGAGTTATGAAGAGTTGTAGTTTTATATAGCCTGGGGGCGTGGCACCGCCCACTTTTCGAAAAATTAATATAGCCTATGCTTTAACCCATGATCCCAAGAATATACTGTGAAAATTTCATAAAAATCGGTTGAGTACTTTGGACGCCCATAAAGGACACACAGACACACAGACACACAGACACACAGACACACAGACACACAGACACACAGACACGCAGACACACAGACACACATTCATTTTTATTTATAAGACTAGCAGACCCGGCAGACGTTGTTCTGCCTGACCAGTGACTTCCCTAGAAATACATTTTCAAATATTTTTCTTTAACTTTTAACATTCCATTTATTGCAGTGCTTTAGGATATACAATGTTTGTGGCTTTAAATTCTTTGGTATAAACAAATAAATTTTTTGGATGTCCAACTCAAAAAACGGATCTTTTGAACTCAATGGGTATGACAAAAACCATTATGCGCTGCTGAGCAGATGTATAGTTAGTACCTATTTAATTATATCCAATATCTACCTATAATACTCTGGATATGTATGAACGGCAATAACAAACAAAAAAAATTAAGTGCTTTGATTAAGATTTAAGAACGTTAAAATGTCACTAAAGCAAATACATTCAGGGATATAACGAATTGAAATATTACTTAGCTTGTGGTCTTGGAACTGCCCACTTTTCCAAAGAATTTACAAATGTAGCCTATGTACATATGTCGTACCCAACGAAGATTTTAACGTATTGGAAAAGTTTAAAACAGATCAACAGGTGCCACGCCCACATTTCCCAAATTGTATAATTCTTGACCAAGGGACACACATATCCCAAAATCATTAGTTTAGACCAAAAATATTCAAAGTTATAATGATTTAAATTTTATATAGCCTGGGGGCGTGGCACAACAATCTTCTGAACCAATCTGGAAATTTAGAGAAGATCGACCATAAACTTTGAACTTATTGAAGTACAAACAAAACACAAAACATGTGGGCGTGGCACCGCCCACTTTTCCAAAATTATATACATCTTGACTCAAGGATACACATATCCAAAAATCTTTAATTTAGACCCAATATGTTCAGAGTTATGAAGAATTTAAATTTTATATAGCCTGGGAGCGTGGCACCGCCTACTTTTCCAAAAATTGATATAGCCTGAATCGTACACAACAATCTTCTGAACCAATCTTGAAAGTTTAAAAGAGATCGACCATAAACTTTGGACATTATTGAAGTGCAAACAAAACACAAAAAATGTGGGCGTGGCACCGCCCACTTTTCCAAAACTATATACATCTTGACTAAAGGACACACATATCCAAAAATCTTTAATTTAGACCAAATATGTTCAGAGTTATGAAGAATTTAAATTTTATATAGCCTGGGAGCGTGGCACTGGCTACTTTTCCAAAAATTGATATAGCCTGAATCGTACAAAACAATTTTCTTAACCAATCTTGAAAGTTTAAAAGAGATCGACCATAGACTTTGGACATTATTGAAGTACAGACAAAACACAAAAAATGTGGGCGTGGCACCGCCCACTTTTCCAAAATTACATAAATCTTGACCAAAGGACACACATATCCAGAAATCATTAATTTAGACCAAATATGTTCAGAGCTATGAAGAATTTAAATTTTATATAGCCTGGGGGCGTGGCACCGCCTAATTTTCCAAAAATTGATATAGCCTAAATCGTACACAACAATTTTCTTAACCAATCTTGAAAGTTTAAAAGAGATCGACCATAAACTTTGGACATTATTGAAGTACAAACAAAACACAAAAAATGTGGGCGTGTCACCGCCCACTTTTCCAAAATTACACAAATCTTGACTACAGGACACACATATCCAGAAATCATTAATTTAGACCAAATATGTTCAGAGCTATGAAGAATTTAAATTTTATATAGCCTGGGGGCGTGGCACCGCCTACTTTTCCAAAAATTGATATAGCCTAAATCGTACACAACAATCTTCTGAACCAATCTTGAAAGTTTAAAAGAGATCGACCATAAACTTTGGACATTATTGAAGTACAAACAAAACACAAAAAATGTGGGCGTGGCACCGCCCACTTTTCCAAAATTACATAAATCTTGACCAAAGGACACACATATCCAGAAATCATTAATTTAGACCAAATATGTTCAGAGCTATGAAGAATTTACATTTTATATAGCCTGGGGGCGTGGCACCGCCTACTTTTCCAAAAATTGATATAGCCTAAATCGTACACAACAATTTTCTTAACCAGTCTTGAAAGTTTAAAAGAGATCGACCATAAACTTTGGACATTATTGAAGTGCAAACAAAACACAAAAAATGTGGGCGTGGCACCGCCCACTTTTCCAAAATTACATAAATCTTGACTAAAGGACACACATATCCAGAAATCATTAATTTAGACCAAATATGTTCAGAGCTATGAAGAATTTAAATTTTATATAGCCGGGGGGCGTGGCACCGCCTACTTTTCCAAAAATTGATATAGCCTAAATCGTACACAACAATCTTCTGAACCAATCTTGAAAGTTTAAAAGAGATCGACCATAAACTTTGGACATTATTGAAGCACAAACAAAACACAAAAAATGTGGGCGTGGCACCGCCCACTTTTCCAAAATTACATAAATCTTGACCAAAGGACACACATATCCAAAAATCATTAATTTAGACCAAATATGTTCAGAGTTATGAAGAGTTGTAGTTTTATATAGCCTGGGGGCGTGGCACCGCCCACTTTTCCAAAAATTAATATAGCCTATGCTTTAACCCATGATCCCAAGAATATACTGTGAAAATTTCATAAAAATCGGTTGAGTACTTTGGACGCCCATAAAGGACACACAGACACACAGACACACAGACACACAGACACACAGACACGCAGACACACAGACACACATTCATTTTTATTTATAAGAAGACTAGCAGACCCGGCAGACGTTGTTCTGCCTGACCAGTGACTTCCCTAGAAATACATTTTCAAATATTTTTCTTTAACTTTTAACATTCCATTTATTGCAGTGCTTTAGGATATACAATGTTTGTGGCTTTAAATTCTTTGGTATAAACAAATAAATTTTTTGGATGTCCAACTCAAAAAACGGATCTTTTGAACTCAATGGGTATGACAAAAACCATTATGCGCTGCTGAGCAGATGTATAGTTAGTACCTATTTAATTATATCCAATATCTACCTATAATACTCTGGATATGTATGAACGGCAATAACAAACAAAAAAAATTAAGTGCTTTGATTAAGATTTAAGAACGTTAAAATGTCACTAAAGCAAATACATTCAGGGATATAACGAATTGAAATATTACTTAGCTTGTGGTCTTGGAACTGCCCACTTTTCCAAAGAATTTACAAATGTAGCCTATGTACATATGTCGTACCCAACGAAGATTTTAACGTATTGGAAAAGTTTAAAACAGATCAACAGGTGCCACGCCCACATTTCCCAAATTGTATAATTCTTGACCAAGGGACACACATATCCCAAAATCATTAGTTTAGACCAAAAATATTCAAAGTTATAATGATTTAAATTTTATATAGCCTGGGGGCGTGGCACAACAATCTTCTGAACCAATCTGGAAATTTAGAGAAGATCGACCATAAACTTTGAACTTATTGAAGTACAAACAAAACACAAAACATGTGGGCGTGGCACCGCCCACTTTTCCAAAATTATATACATCTTGACTCAAGGATACACATATCCAAAAATCTTTAATTTAGACCCAATATGTTCAGAGTTATGAAGAATTTAAATTTTATATAGCCTGGGAGCGTGGCACCGCCTACTTTTCCAAAAATTGATATAGCCTGAATCGTACACAACAATCTTCTGAACCAATCTTGAAAGTTTAAAAGAGATCGACCATAAACTTTGGACATTATTGAAGTACAAACAAAACACAAAAAATGTGGGCGTGGCACCGCCCAATTTTCCAAAATTATATACATCTTGACTAAAGGACACACATATCCAAAAATCCTTAATTTAGACCCAATATGTTCAGAGTTATGAAGAATTGTAGTTTTATATAGCCTGGGGGCGTGGCACCGCCCACTTTTCCAAAAATTAATATAGCCTATGCTTTAACCCATGATCTCAAGAATATACTGTGAAAATTTCATAAAAATCGGTTGAGTACTTTGGACGCCCATAAAGGACACACAGACACACAGACACACATTCATTTTTATTTATAAGACTAGCAGACCCGGCAGACGTTGTTCTGCCTGACCAGTGACTTCCCGAGAAATACATTTTCAAATATTTTTCTTTAACTTTTAACATTCCATTTATTGCAGTGCTTTAGGATATACAATGTTTGTGGCTTTAAATTCTTTGGTATAAACAAATAAATTTTTTGGATGTCCAACTCAAAAAACGGATCTTTTGAACTCAATGGGTATGACAAAAACCATTATGCGCTGCTGAGCAGATGTATAGTTAGTACCTATTTGTTTAGGCCCGATGCCTAAATTCCAAAAAAATGGGCCACCCTAATGTCACTTTTCCGCATCCTTCCAACCACACATACCAATCCACCCACATGTATGTGCATGCCTGCATATTCATGTTTTGTCAGCAACATATACATGCATGTGGGTGTGCATGTGTAGGTTACCTCCCCTTAAAACCGGAGGCTAAAATTTCGCGTTCAACGGTTGTCCTCGACTGGACAACCTTCTCCTTTTTCCGCGATCACCAGAGAGACAACACGCGTCACGGCCACCCCAGGACTTTCACCCCGCCAACTAGAAGGTAAAATTTCGTGTAAAATTTATAATTTTCACTGCAAAATATACGGCCAATATTTATAACGAGAATTCTCGTTCTTCTTATTTTTCTTTTACAATCCGAATTCGACCGCGGTGCTTTCGAGCCACGGCCGCTCCAGCTAAGCACCACAGCCGAATCTCTTCATGGTCCATCTCCCCGCAGAGGAACCACAGCACAGCGAATACAGTCCACAACAACAACAACAGCGCAATTACACTTGGATAAATTCAGAACTTTTAATACTATTTTTCATCGTTGGTTAAATCCACCAGCCACACACAGCCATATAACACTGCCGCAAAGAAGCTGCCACAACAACATAGAACAACAGCATAGAACATATACATACTCTGCCGATCACCACATCAAAGCACGTAAGTTGTATATTTCTTGCCACTTTTTTTTTGTGTTGCGAACTATTTTTTTTTAAAAGTGCCACAGTTTTGTATTTTTAAAGTACCACGCGAGTGAAATCAAAATATAAGTGCGATAAGTGCATAAAGTGAATTTGGCTTTTCTAGTTAACTTCACATACATAGAAATTTTTAAACACAAGAGGTAACATAACCTCATTTTCATTGTAAAGTCACTGAGCCTTCGAACAATTGTTTTTGTTTTTGATTTCATTTTTTTTGTAATAAATATTACATTGGTTTATCTTAGGCGAGTTTTTCTTTTCAACCCAAATTGACTGGGGGTTGTTTAATTCACAACACAAGTTTTAATTATTTGCACAATTTTTCTTTTGTCATTAAATATTCACTTCATCGCCCATTTTGATTCACCGCGCACTTTATTTGTGGTTCTTTTGTTTACATTCCTTTGCGGCAATACCAACACATACATATATATATATAAACATATCCCCGATAGCGTGTGGGTGGCGAGTTATTCAAATAGTACAAATTTGAATTTATTGTTGAATTTTAACAAAATATTCAGACGATTCGGCCAAGTCTGCAATAAATAAATCAAATTTAATTTAAAGCACAAATCAATTGCGTTCAATTTCAAAGGTTGTATTGAGTTGGGGTTGAATTTTCCTGGGTGTAACTACTGCCATTCCCTTGGATTCTATATTCTAGCTATTGCACGGTTGAGCATTTCCCGTACCTTGTTCTACTGATCTGCCTTTAACTACATATCTCGTAAAAACCCAAAATATGGAAAGCTTCATTAGGTTGGCTGACACGATCAGCGAATTCGAAGCTGACTATAATGAGATAGAGGATTCCGCCCACACCAAGTTTACTCTTGGCCTTCAACAAGAGGACTTGAAGTCAATGTGGAGGAAAACGAGAACGGCCCAAGATGAGTTGTTAAACTCAAATAAGTTAGAAGCTTCTGACATAGTAGCAGTGAAATTAAAATACAAAAAGGCATACGCCATCTATTTACGCTGCATGTCAGACATGGCTACACGCCAAGCGGCGTTAACAAAAGCTGATACCAAAACGGAAGAAAAGCCCGAATTTGAGCACAGTATCCGCCTGCCTCCTTGCGATACTGAAGTTTTCAAGGGCGATTACTTGTCATGGCCAACATTTCGTGACATGTTCACTGCCATTTATATATTGAATAAGCGCCTAACACCGGTTGAGAAACTTTTCCATCTCAACAATAAAACTCAAGGTGAGGCAAAAGATATTGTCAAGAAATGTCCGCTTACAAATGAGGGATTCGAAACAGCGTGGAGAAACCTATGCGAGAGATACGAAAATAAACGTATACTAGTGAACTCGCAACTCCAAATTTTGTTTAACTTAAAAAAGGTAGAGAGTGAGTGTGGTAGCGCAATTAAAACATTGCAACGTGATATAAATAATTGCCTCTCGTCCTTGCGAAGTCATAAAATTGACACTTCCAACTGGGACGCAATTATTACGTACCTGTGTTCGACTAAATTGCCGGAAAGTACGCTCGGGCTATGGGAACAAAGCATAGACCATAAAGTGGAAATATCCAAGTGGGAGGATATGGACAAATTTTTGTCCAACCGCTTCCAGACACTTGAAACAGTGTCTGGGTTCATAGGGGCTTCTGCCAAAGCGCAGAAACCGCAATCTACGCGACCTGCCAACGAAACCCCTACAAAAAGACTTGGTGCATACCAAGCGAATGTAACAAAGGCACTATGCACAAAGTGCAAGTCAAATTCCCACAGATTGAGAAATTGTCCCCGTTTCCTAAAATTAACGCCGGTGGAGAGAATCAATTTTGTTAAATCCACCAAGGGCTGCCTAAACTGCCTATCCCCAGGACATACCGTGTCGAAGTGCAGCAGTTCGTACGACTGCAACAAATGCCACTCTCGACATCATACGCTCCTGCATGCGGATTCTCTACAGACGCAGGCAACTAGCAGTCCGAATCAGTACAATGCTGATAATGCTGCCTCTACTTCCCAACAGGCACAACAGAGACGGGAAGTTTCAAAATCAAACTCGGATTCTAACCGAAATGTAAAATCCTGCCATGTACATTCAAGTGCAGGTGTGCTGCTAGGGACAGCTCGAGTCACCATTCATCATAATGGGACAGACTTTCCAGCAAGAGCACTTATCGATTCTGGCTCAGAATGTTCGTTCATGACAGAACGACTAAAACGCCGAATCAATCTACCAGCAAAAAGGATGCATGCCCAAGTTTCGGGTATCACTAATGCTGTGTCGGCTCAAGTCAAGGAGGCCTCCCACATTGAACTCCGTTCACCAGTGGACCCTTGCTTTAGCCTAACAACTTCTGTGCTAATTCTAGCCAAACTAACTGGGAATCTGCCATCCTGCCATATCGACGCAACGACTATGCAGGCATTCCCAGACTTAGTCTTGGCAGATAAGAGATTCTACGTTAATGAAGAAGTAGATCTCATACTTGGCGGAGACATATACCCGCAAATAATAATGAGCGGACTGAAAAAGAATGTACTAAGTACACTTCTGGCTCAAGAAACGGTGTTCGGTTGGATACTAACCGGGCGTGTAAACGCACCCAATCCAATCAGAAATATAGTGTCGTTTTACAGCGAAATTTCTTTGGACAAACAGCTTACAGCATTCTGGGAGTTAGAAAATCTGCCCAGAACTAAAAGTCCAAACGCAGATGACAAATACTGCGAAGATTTATATAGGGCAACTACGAGTCGTAGAGAAGATGGGAGATATGTCGTCTCACTTCCGTTCAGACAGGAATACCCGGATAAAATAAACATAGGGGGATCTCTTAGAAGGGCCTGCTCGCAATTCTTCCGAAATGAAACGCGGTTAGCAAAAAACCCAGATTTAGCGAAAGAATACATAAGGGTCCTGTCTGAGTATGAGACATTAGGGCATATGCAAAAAATTAAGGAGATAGTTCAAGCCGATTCGGCGAATAATTATTTTTTGCCCCATCACGCCGTAGTTAAGGCGGAGAGTACCACCACTAAGGTACGAGTCGTTTTTAACGCCTCAAGCCAAACAGCAAATGGTACAAGCCTAAACGACATTCTCTTGCCTGGCCCAGTACTGCAATCAGATCTTCCAGTACTTATACTTCGCTGGAGATTATATCGGTATGTTTTCAATAGTGACATCGAAAAGATGTATAGGCAAGTATGGATAAGCGATGATCACACAAAATTCCAACGGATTGTTTACCGAACATCGCCACAAGAACCAATAAGCCTGTACGAGTTAAAAACGGTCACTTTCGGGGTCAATTGCGCGCCTTATTTAGCAATACGAACCCTTTTGCAACTTGCAGATGATGTAGAAAGTTCATATCCTACAGCATCTAGCATACTAAGGGAAGGCATGTACGTTGACGACGTACTAGCGGGGGGACATACACTCGCATCGGCCATTAATGCGAGAAATGAAATTCGAGAAGTCTTACACTCCGCTGGCTTCCCACTACGGAAATGGACTTCGAATTCTGAAGAAATTCTCAACGACATCCCTAAATCGGATCGGCTGACCGAGGACTTTCTGGCCTTTGAAGATACCAGCACCGTTAAGGCATTGGGCATAAGATGGAATGCCCATTCCGACCTATTCTACTTTCAAGCAGGGTCATTGGAAGAAAGTGAAAAGCTGACAAAAAGAGCGATTTTATCCGCCATTGCCAAACTTTTCGACCCCTTAGGATGGCTTGCACCAATGGTCATTGTGGCCAAAATTTTGATGCAGAACATCTGGTTAGAGGGAACCGATTGGGACGAACCAGTTTCGTCAAACACATTGGAGCGGTGGAACAACTTTAGACAGCAATACCACGAAATCGACAAGATTCGGATACCACGATGGGTGAACTTTTCACCAGAAGACGACGTCGAGATTCATGGATTCTGTGACGCTTCGGAAAAGGCATACGCTGCAGCCGTCTACATGCGAGTCAAAAGGAATGAGGATATCTTCGTATCTCTACTCTTGGCTAAAACCAGAGTAGCACCCGTGAAGACTATTTCACTTCCGCGTCTGGAGCTTTGCGGAGCAGTCCTTTTGGCAGAAATGATGGAATCAATATTCCGAAATATCAAACTTGGACCAGTCAAACAACATCTATGGACGGATTCCACAATCGTTTTAGCATGGATAAGGAAACCACCATGTTCCTGGTCAACTTTCGTCGCACACAGGATAACCAAAATCATCGACCTGGTCGGCAGCAAGGACTGGCTTCATGTCAACTCGGAATCGAATCCAGCAGACTTAGGAAGCAGGGGACTACCAGCATCGGATTTGGTCGACAATTCTTTGTGGTGGCAGGGACCTTCTTGGTTACAAGAAGACAACTCACAATGGCCATCACAAGAAATAGAATATCACACTTCCGTGGAGGAAAAGAGAGCGCAGGCCTACGCAATATCAACGCAAAAAGAAATCGATATTCTTGACCGTTTTTCGGATTTACCGAGGGCTTTGAGGGTACTATCATATATTATGAGATTCTTTCGAAGAACTCATCCCAAAACAAAAGCTTCATTTCAAGAAAGGTCATGTTTAATCTCATCCGCTGAGATGAAGGCAACGACTCAAATCTTGATAAAACTCTGTCAGAAGCAAATCTATAATGAGGATTATGTGAATTTGAAGAAGGGAAAGTCTATTGAGAAGAAAAGCGAGATATTGCCACTCAACCCATTCATCGACAATGATGATATTATTAGGGCCGGTGGACGTCTTGGAGCATCTCAAGACCTCGCTTATAACGAGCGCCACCCAATCATACTGCCATATAATTGTAGGTTGACGCGTTTGATTGTACAAATGGTACATAAAATCTCCCTCCATGGGGAAAACCAGCTAATGCTCCGTCTCATTCGCACCCAATACTGGATTCCGAATGTCAAGAACATGATTAGGGCCACCATCCATAATTGTAAGGTCTGCACCATTTATCGAAAACGAGCGCAAACCCAACTTATGGGTACCCTGCCTTGCGAGCGCACTACCTTCACCCGCGCGTTTACTAATACCGGGGTGGACTTTGCCGGGCCTTTCGATATTAAAAGTTACCGCGGTCGAGGATGTCGACTATCAAAGGGCTACGTTTGCCTCTTTGTTTGTTTCACCACCAAAGCGATCCATCGGGAAGCGACCAGTGATCTTAGTACCCCATCCTTTCTAGCAGCTTTTTCGCGTTTTATCGCTAGAAGAGGATGTCCAAGAAACATATACTCCGACAACGGTACCAACTTTGTCGGAGCGTCAAGATCTCTACGATCTGAATTTAAGACATTTATAGCTGAAGCCCGAGATAAACCTATTTCGACATATAGCCATCAAGACATGACATGGCATTTTATTCCGGCCGGGGCTCCACATATGGGGGGACTCTGGGAGGCGGGCGTGAAGAGCTTCAAAAGCCACTTCAAGAAGTTAGCCTCGCCTCACACATTCACTCATGAAGAGTTGCATACACTATTGTGCCGGATTGAGGCATGCCTCAATTCGCGACCACTAAGTCCCGCCTCCAATGAACCCACGGACCTGGAACCCTTAACCCCTGGGCACTTCCTTACGGGAAGTCATCTTCTGGCTCCGCCAGAACCAGAGGTGAATGAGAGCCCTGCCTCCATTATTAATAGGTGGCAGAAGCTCAAGGCTCTTCATCAAACCTTCTGCAGGCGATGGAAGGTGGAATACTTATCCGAACTTCAAAAACGAATGAAGTGGAAGCATCCAAAACAAAACATGCAAGTGGGAGATCTTGTTGTCATCAAAGAAGACAACTTGACTCCGAATGAATGGAGGCTCGGCCGAGTTACCCACGTACACCCCGGCGAAGATAACCGAGTGCGTGTAGTGGACCTCGTAACCGAAAAAGGGCAGATCAGAAGACCGTTGGTCAAACTGATTCTGCTCCCTATGGAAGGAATGGATGGCGAGAGGCCCGCTACCTCATCCTAACCACAAACTCCACCTCCAACCAAGACCCTACCATTTCCCATATCCCAAACATCCACCCTTCACTCGCTACCCTTAACGAGGACAATAGAAAGCCTAACGCAGAAGGGCGAACCATTCTGCCAAAGAAAACCTACTTGCACTCGCGAACGAGGCCACAGAGAACCTAACGCAGAAAGGCGAACCTTTCTGCCACTGAAAGTTAATCCACCTGCCACGACAAGTTGGCAGCAGATGGACCCACCCTCGTATACATACCCCGAAAATAATATAAATAAACATGTTTTACATACACTTGCCCGTGTCACTCGCCCTGGAGGACACCTACATCCTTATACCGCCCACCGCAATTTCATCACAATACCTGAAAGGACAAAAAATTAGTATCGTTCTACCTTGTTTAGAATAGATATATTTTAACTCCGTGGTGAAATATTTTTTGTAGGAGTTCTTACTTCAAAAAGTATAAACCAACAAATTTACCTACTGGCCCACGTACAATATTTGGGCCCCATACAATTTTCGTCTTAAAAAGTTAAACCGTACTTGCAAATATAAAAGAATTATTATAGAAATTCATAAACTATCTAATAAGCTCACTTTTGCCACCAAGTGCTACTCTGGAGTCTACCTCTTTAAAGACCTTGACCGCAAATAACAAGCATACATACGTATGTATGTATATATTAGTATAGCAATGAGGTGGGTCACTGGTTACGACTATCATCAAAATTCTAAAAGGTGTTGGGAGGAGTACCAAAGTCACTGTCGGTTCGAATGAAAATCGGCCTCCGGAGAATAAATACTGTTGTTACTTTGAAAAATATTTGAGAAAAAAAATCCGAAGAACTAACCGGAGGCGTTGTCTATAGCTTGTGTGAATTACATATTTAGTTGCCGACCATTGTCCACGATTTAAAAGAAAAAAAAATGACGCGATCCCGTCTTCTTGGTACAGAAATTGTTTTATTCGTTTCCAAATATCCTGCAAACTACTCAAAAGATTGATCTCGTAATCGGATTATTCTTTATGGGTACTGGGCGCTTCTATTGATACCTCTCCCGGCAATTTTTGGACGTGTGTTAGCACTCGGTTGCAGTCGTAAACAGTTACCACGATTTGGTATTTATCAAATAAAAATAACGAACTGAGAAAAATTAAACATTTTAAATCGAACGGGTTAACCTTTTTTTTCATTTGACGCTATAACTCTAACAAAATTAATTAAAATGCAGTAAAATTATGACATGGCATTTGGTTGAACCAAGTGGTTTAATTAATTAATTAATGTAAAATCAAGCTTGGCTAAGGTGTTTCATTCTTGGATTGCATTGCAATTAACGCAGCCTCACTTTTGCTCGTAAACTAATATTTGACTTGTAGTAAATAAGGTTTAAAATGTGTGTGTACCATTTAAAAGAAATATGTATATGCAAACATGGCCTGTAGTGCTAGAGATCAACAACGTATAAGTTATTTTATCGGCAAACCATCACATTTACATAGTTGGCTAAGAAAAAAAAAAAAAGGCTGAATGTAAAATCACGAATTTTTTTTGCAAATTTCAAGGTACGTTGTATAATAAAATGAATGATAATCTAAATTGGCGCACATATGCAACTATTTAGTTGTTAGTAAATGAAATGGGGTCTTGATAATCTTTTTCTAATATACATTTGATTACTCACGATATGTATTACCAACGACAATCAACTCAAAAGCTCGTTGAAGTATTTTGAAAGCTTCTTCCTGAAGTATTTTGAAAGCTTCTTCCTGTTCTTTGTTCCTGTGAACTATCAGCTGGTACCCCAAGTATGCTATATGCATCTTTTCCTTTACACCTAAGTAGCGAATACATGGCGTCTTCGCCCATCTGAGACAGACGTCCATTCTTCATATTGCCCGCTGTTGGCTCGGGTGGCTTTTTCTGATAGAAACGCCGCCAGAAGGCCCATTTTGAATCCTTCTTAAAACATGCAGCAAATTTACGCCAATTGTGTTTACGCCAAATACCTGGTTCATTCGAGTTCTGTTTGAAGTCGTTGCGCAATTGTCTGGCATACACAATGCCACATTCACATGCATGCACCAACCGATCATAAGCAACACCAAAACCTAGCACCACAATAGCATATATTAAATAGAATAGCCATGTCAATATCATTATAGTATAATCAAGCCAAGCACGTAAAAACTTTTTAGCTAATTCAAAGTTTCTATTCGATGACCCAGCCGACATATTTCCGTAGGATGAGTTAGCAGTGCGGCTACGTTTCGAAGAGTCGGAATAGGAGGAATTGAGTTAGCATTATTATACCGTGTGCGTGACTGATTCGTGGTAGAGGACGAATTGTTATTGGCATTGTTATTAAATGAAGATGACGATTTGTTGGATCTGCGTGTTTGGTAGTAACACGCACCATTTCCAATTGTTGTCTTCATATCACACTGATTCCATTCACTGATTCCATGAAAACCTGCAAAGAAAAACCAAACATTAGTACCTATTTGCCCAACTCTATACACGTATGTATATGTCCATGCAAATGTGTCTCAAAAGCATGTGCCGGCCGCCACAATCCTGCCAATATGCCCATGCGCCGTCCAGGCGATCCACCCTATCTGCTCCAGATGCCCATTTGTTAATCTGAAAAGAAAGAAAAAATTAGGTTAGGCATAAAATTTCAGCAAGAAATACAAATTCACTTACCTCTGAAAATACTGCTGACCACGCGTGCCGGAAACAAATATAATAATGAATTGTTCCATTTTTCTCTGCTACGCTAGCAGAGAGAAAAATGAACAATGAATTTGCCCTTTTTTTTCACGTCTTCTTTACTTACCATTGTAAGTAAGCGTAAATATGTATGTACAACATATTTTTTCGGTCGCAAGCTCTGCTGACCACTCACTAGCAAAGCGTGAGTAAACATATATATGTATGTGTGGTTCAATTGAACCAGCGCTCAATGCGAGCGCCATACATATATGTAAATATGTTTGCTGATGATCACGCCAGCGCGCTAGTGATGCTACGGTTTTGGCGACGGGTACCAAAAAACCCGACATGCCGAAAAATCGGGACCGCTTACTGCGGGCGAAGGGGGGACGAAATCTACGTTCGTCCCACTCCTAGGCGACCGTGCCGAGGCCAAAAAAATTTAAAAAGTCGAAAAAATAAAAAAGTTTTTTTTCACTTCGGGAAAAATTTTTTTTTTGGTTGTTGAATTTTTTTGATTTTGGGTTTGTTTTTTAGAGGGGCAGGACTGTTTTGCCCACAAAACAACCATAATAAACCCAAAAACCGCCCTCCACTCACACTCTCTACCCGGATCGGTACCGAATTTCAGTACCGACCAAAGCGGAAATGTCGCTGTGTGCGCAGCCCTAATGGGCACCAATGAACCATGGCAGAATAAATACATATATGTACACAAAAAATAGCAAAACGCACTACAGGGTGACCCTCGACTTACAATAAAATTTTCTTTGGAGGCGTTCCGGTGGGACGGTGCCGTACGGCAATCTTTTACAAAATGATGTCTGCCAATCCTTTAGTTGCCTTAGCCTGCAAACTTGCAAGGCCACAGAAGAAAAATAGAAAAAAATAAAAAAATATGCATAGGCACCCACAATTATCATCGCGCTCGCCACCCTACGCGTACGGGCGCCCATATCAATGTTTAACCGAATTCCTTCGTTTTGTTCTTTCTTCTCTCTTTCTCGGTATCTACAGCATGACTCGCTACGCCTCCCTCCGCAAACGGGCCGAACGCCTAGCCGCCCGTTACCCAAAGCCATGCCCGTCGTGCGGCGAAAGCCATCCACTACGGCCATGCGCCCGATACCAGGGGATGGCCCCCCTGCAGCGCCTTGAGGAGGTAATCCGGGCGGGCCTTTGCGGCAACTGCCTGTCAATGGTCCACTGCTCTAGGGTTTGCACTAGCGATGCCAGGTGCCGACGATGTGGTGGAAAACACCACACAACCCTCCATCTGGAGATGGACGATCCGCCACGAGCCACCGCAGCCGCCACACACTACGCGCCGACAACCGAGCCTCACGCCGCCCCGACGGGGTACAAAAGCTGGGCACAACAAATGGAAGAGGCCGAACAAGAAGAGGCGCTCTCGCTGCACGCGTCCGAGGCAGCTTGGCTGCCCGAAGATGGCGAAATCGTCGAGCCGGTACCGGAGCCACGGCCGCTCCGACCGGCGGAAGGGGTAACGGACTCACTGCCGTTCCGGCCCCTTCTCGCCCACGAGCGGCGCAACCGCGAACGCCTGAGCGCGCGGATGTCCGTACCCAACGCTACGCCGACTCAACCACGTCACCGCGCACATCGTAACAGCCGGAAGCGTAGACTGGCCACCCAGCCGCGCCAGCTACGCACCACCGACGTCAACCAACGACACAGCACCCATGTGCACACTCAGCGGAGACTGGCCTCACAGCCGCGCCAGCTCCGCACCACAAACAATTTCGAAGGTAGATTGGCCCTCCTGCCGCGCCAACTACCACCCACTTCCGGTTTCCGCGACGGGCTCAATCGCGCCCTCTCCCGGGTGGGCCCTCCGTTGCGCCCCATGACCACTCTTGCGCCCACGGCGGTCGTGAAGCTGGAAGCCGGGGGCGGACTGCTACGCATCCGTGCCCTCATTGATGCGTGCTCCCCTCGCACAGTCATCGACCACACCGTGGCGGAAGAGTTGGGGCTGCGGACGACCCGCTCGGGCGGAGAGTGCGGTTGCTTCCTCCGCATCCGCGGAAAGCATGGGACCAACCAAACCATAACGGCACACGCGCTGTGTGTCCGGAATTTTCAGCGGGTCAGCCCAGCCATATCTGTCGACGCGCGCATAGCTCTTCCGTACGAGCATATTCGGCTGGCTGACCCGCAGTTCTTCGTCGCCGCGCCGTACCACATGGTATTAGGGGGGGACGTCTATGCAGACGTCCTGACCACACGCACCCTCCCGTCGTCATTCGGGTCGCTGCTCGCCCAGAGCACCATATTTGGGTGGGTGCTTTCCGGCGCGACCAATATGTAGCTTTAGTTTAGATTTAAAAAAAGAAAAGAAAAATATAATAATAAAAAAAAATAATAATAATAAACATAAATTTTTCGTTATAAATGGACACTATTTATTATGGCAAGAAATATGCAACATCTCCTTATTTTTCCCAGTTTCTTCCTCTCTTAGTTCTAGGCACAACAACTGAAGGCGGCAGGGCAAAGGCGCACGGCGGGACTAACCAGTCTAGGTTTTTAAGTCCGTAGGTTAAGAGAGGCATGGGAGGAAATCCTGGGGGTGGACCAAGATGTTGCGTATCGCAAGGGGGCCGGCATGTTTAGGCCCGATGCCTAAATTCCAAAAAAATGGGCCACCCTAATGTCACTTTTCCGCATCCTTCCAACCACACATACCAATCCACCCACATGTATGTGCATGCCTGCATATTCATGTTTTGTCAGCAACATATACATGCATGCGGGTGTGCATGTGTAGGTTACCTCCCCTTAAAACCGGAGGCTAAAATTTCGCGTTCAACGGTTGTCCTCGACTGGACAACCTTCTACTTTTTCCGCGATCACCAGAGAGACAACACGCGTCACGGCCACCCCAGGACTTTCACCCCGCCAACTAGAAGGTAAAATTTCGTGTAAAATTTATAATTTTCACTGCAAAATATACGGCCAATATTTATAACGAGAATTCTCGTTCTTCTTATTTTTCTTTTACAATCCGAATTCGACCGCGGTGCTTTCGAGCCACGGCCGCTCCAGCTAAGCACCACAGCCGAATCTCTTCATATTTAATTATATCCAATATCTACCTATAATACTCTGGATATGTATGAACGGCAATAACAAACAAAAAAAATTAAGTGCTTTGATTAAGATTTAAGAACGTTAAAATGTCACTAAAGCAAATACATTCAGGGATATAACGAATTGAAATATTACTTAGCTTTTGGTCTTGGAACTGCCCACTTTTCCAAAGAATTTACAAATGTAGCCTATGTACATATGTCGTACCCAACGAAGATTTTAACGTATTGGAAAAGTTTAAAACAGATCAACAGGTGCCACGCCCACATTTCCCAAATTGTATAATTCTTGACCAAGGGACACACATATCCCAAAATCATTAGTTTAGACCAAAAATATTCAAAGTTATAATGATTTAAATTTTATATAGCCTGGGGGCGTGGCACAACAATCTTCTGAACCAATCTGGAAATTTAGAGAAGATCGACCATAAACTTTGAACTTATTGAAGTACAAACAAAACACAAAACATGTGGGCGTGGCACCGCCCACTTTTCCAAAATTATATACATCTTGACTCAAGGATACACATATCCAAAAATCTTTAATTTAGACCCAATATGTTCAGAGTTATGAAGAATTTAAATTTTATATAGCCTGGGAGCGTGGCACCGCCTACTTTTCCAAAAATTGATATAGCCTGAATCGTACACAACAATCTTCTGAACCAATCTTGAAAGTTTAAAAGAGATCGACCATAAACTTTGGACATTATTGAAGTACAAACAAAACACAAAAAATGTGGGCGTGGCACCGCCCACTTTTCCAAAACTATATACATCTTGACTAAAGGACACACATATCCAAAAATCTTTAATTTAGGCCAAATATGTTCAGAGTTATGAAGAATTTAAATTTTATATAGCCTGGGAGCGTGGCACTGGCTACTTTTCCAAAAATTGATATAGCCTGAATCGTACAAAACAATTTTCTTAACCAATCTTGAAAGTTTAAAAGAGATCGACCATAGACTTTGGACATTATTGAAGTACAGACAAAACACAAAAAATGTGGGCGTGGCACCGCCCACTTTTCCAAAATTACATAAATCTTGACCAAAGGACACACATATCCAGAAATCATTTATTTAGACCAAATATGTTCAGAGCTATGAAGAATTTAAATTTTATATAGCCTGGGGGCGTGGCACCGCCTAATTTTCCAAAAATTGATATAGCCTAAATCGTACACAACAATTTTCTTAACCAATCTTGAAAGTTTAAAAGAGATCGACCATAAACTTTGGACATTATTGAAGTACAAACAAAACACAAAAAATGTGGGCGTGTCACCGCCCACTTTTCCAAAATTACACAAATCTTGACTACAGGACACACATATCCAGAAATCGTTAATTTAGACCAAATATGTTCAGAGCTATGAAGAATTTAAATTTTATATAGCCTGGGGGCGTGGCACCGCCTACTTTTCCAAAAATTGATATAGCCTAAATCGTACACAACAATCTTCTGAACCAATCTTGAAAGTTTAAAAGAGATCGACCATAAACTTTGGACATTATTGAAGTACAAACAAAACACAAAAAATGTGGGCGTGGCACCGCCCACTTTTCCAAAATTACATAAATCTTGACCAAAGGACACACATATCCAGAAATCATTAATTTAGACCAAATATGTTCAGAGCTATGAAGAATTTACATTTTATATAGCCTGGGGGCGTGGCACCGCCTACTTTTCCAAAAATTGATATAGCCTAAATCGTACACAACAATTTTCTTAACCAGTCTTGAAAGTTTAAAAGAGATCGACCATAAACTTTGGACATTATTGAAGTACAAACAAAACACAAAAAATGTGGGCGTGGCACCGCCCACTTTTCCAAAATTACATAAATCTTGACTAAAGGACACACATATCCAGAAATCATTAATTTAGACCAAATATGTTCAGAGCTATGAAGAATTTAAATTTTATATAGCCGGGGGGCGTGGCACCGCCTACTTTTCCAAAAATTGATATAGCCTAAATCGTACACAACAATCTTCTGAACCAATCTTGAAAGTTTAAAAGAGATCGACCATAAACTTTGGACATTATTGAAGTACAAACAAAACACAAAAAATGTGGGCGTGGCACCGCCCACTTTTCCAAAATTACATAAATCTTGACCAAAGGACACACATATCCAAAAATCATTAATTTAGACCAAATATGTTCAGAGTTATGAAGAGTTGTAGTTTTATATAGCCTGGGGGCGTGGCACCGCCCACTTTTCCAAAAATTAATATAGCCTATGCTTTAACCCATGATCCCAAGAATATACTGTGAAAATTTCATAAAAATCGGTTGAGTACTTTGGACGCCCATAAAGGACACACAGACACACAGACACACAGACACACAGACACACAGACACGCAGACACACAGACACACATTCATTTTTATTTATAAGACTAGCAGACCCGGCAGACGTTGTCCTGCCCAAACATTAACTTGTTTGCATTTAAAATACATATGTGAGTCGCCCTCCTAATTTCAGCTCCACATCTTTCTCTCCGTCCATCCTCTGCATATGCTTTTGTCTTTTCGTATTGCTTTTTAATTGTCATCCATATACCTATCCCTTTCTCAATCCGAATCCCAAAAAGACTTAAAATTACTCCATTTTAAAACTCTCATTCAGGCCTTTCATTTTAGACCCATTTGCTCACAAAAACCTTCTAGCTCCAATTTTGGTCCACGTTTTAGTTAATATCTAAAAACCTTCCTTTTATATGGGAAAATAGCTAAAACATGTTAAATCATTTGTCAACACCTTTCATTTGATTGAGTGCCCCTCCTGGTTGACATTTTGACCAATATCTCGAAAACGGGCTCATATTGAAAGAACACTTTATAAGGTTACCCTGGTCAACATTTTTAGGGGCATCTCCAAAACCTTTCCAAATGCCTTTATTTTTTTTAGTGTATAACCATCTCGAGCGGATACAAAATCTACCTTCCAAATTTAGATATGTGTATTAGGTCCAGCCGTTCTCAAAATAGATGTTTCCATAAATGCAGCAAAGTCCAAATGAAACCTGTAGCCTTCCCCTTTCTTTTTATACCAATTTTGTGCGAATATTAATATATCGAAATGAACCAAAGTCCGAATGAAAGCTGCCCTCTTTCCCTTTCGTTTGATATCAATTGTGTGCGGATATTCCAAAGTTTACCCGAAACCACATATTGACCGATAACTCTGTTATCGATAAATATATCGAAGTGAACCAACGTCCAAATGAAAACATTGTTCTTCCACTTCCGTTTGATACCAATTTTCTGCGAATAATCCAAAGTTTACGTAAAACTACATTTTGACCGATAACTCTGTTATCGATAAATATATCGAAATATAATTATGCGTGTTTCTATTCTGTACTCCAAAGAATTAGTGTGCAAATTTCGTAAAGTTCGAGGCATTAGTTTAGACGTGAAAGAGTCACAAAAATTCAGTCACTCACACACTTACGTTTTTGTATATTAGTAAGATATGTACATATGTATATCAATGGACCAACGCGCATTAAATTTTGCATGTTCGATTGCAACACGAAGAGTAACATCAAAGCAAAACTTCAATTGACAATGGAAAATTCCAAAAAATTCGCATTTTTTACCGTGAAAAGCTTTGAAATAAAGAATTTTTCGTTCAATTAACTTTGTACCAATTCATGACTAACACCGCCATCTGGTGGTGGGTATATAATTTGGTTCAGCCGTTTTCGAGTTTTAGCGTTACAACTGAACACCATTTCATTTTTATATATAGATGTACATAAATATATAGAGATTTAGCAGAAGAAAAAAATTATCAATTAAAACTAAATGCGATTCCAAAAGCAATCAGTTAAGCAAGAACAGAAAAAAATAATATCTTCGCTATATATATAAAATTCTCCTGTCACGGTGTACGACGCCATACTCCTCCGAAAGGGCTTGACCGATTGTAATGAAATTTTGTATGTATATTCGTTAGGTCTGCGATGGTTGTTATCTAGTTTTGATGTTCCTAAGTGCTACCGGGACAGACCTATTCAAAACTATTTCATATGTAGCCCGATTAGCTTGGAAATTGGTATGTGGGTAGCGGTATGCCCACGTTAAAATATGGGATAATTTTTCTTCCTAGAAGTGGACTCGGGACCGACCTATTCAAAACTATTTCAAATGTGGCCCGATTTGGTTCAAATTTGGTATGTGGGTAGCGCTATGCCCAAGTTGAAATATGAAAATAAATAAAATTTGTATGTATATTCGTTAGGTCTGCGAAATAGTTGTTATCTATTTTTTATGTTCCTAAGTGCTATCTATTTTGTATGTTCGTACATTTAATTCATGTTTTCAAATGACATCATTCCGAGCAACAGAAATAGTTAGGAACTATAAATGGTCAGTAATTCAACTCAAAATTCAAAATAAAAGCCAAATTTATCATAAAGTAGGCCCATTGCTGCCAATGCCAAACGAATCACCCAAATTTTTATTTCAATTGCATAGGTACACTGCCGCCCTATGTGGGTATCAGCATATCTTTAATAAAACTCTAGAAGAGTTGTGTCTGTATATTGAAAACTTCTTTGAAAACTGACTGGGGATGACTTGGGAAATGTTTAGGCACAGCTAAAGAGTCAAATGGAAAGGAAATGACAAAAAGTCGAAGTTAGACTATTAAGAAACGGTTCAGTTGGTTGCCGTAGACATAAACGGGATATAATGTGGGAAAATAAATATTGTTCTGAACCTTCTCTGCCTGTAAATTGTCTTCTCAAGTGAGGGTAGCAGAATTTTATGAACTACTTACATCCCGAGCAACGCCGGGTAATATGTGTAGTATAAGGTAAATGTCCATCATTTCGTGGTAGTACGTTATTTCGTGGTATTTCGATTTTTTCTTTCAAACAAGGAATTTGGGGAGTTTTTTTTTAAACTGAAAATTTCATAATAAAGATTAACTTTTCGGGTGTAATAATGGATATTTTACAAATTTTTTAAAATTAAACCTATTAAATAACAAGCATTATAAAGTTGGAAGCTCAGAAAATGAGCCTTTCGTAGGGAGGCCTCTTAAGGAAACTGTTAAGGAGACCAGTCGATTTTGTTAAGCCTGTAAAAATTGTATCTTTACATGTTTTTTTTTATGATAATTTTTTTGGTTTTATTTAACATTTCTTAAACGTTTTTATTACTGCAAAACTTATTTCAATAACTTTTCATTTACATTTTATTTAATATTTAAATACCACGAAATTAGGGACACATGTTTATTGATGTACCTAATTTCGTGGTACCCACGAAATTATGGGAATATAATACTTTATGTTTTCCTTATTTTCTTTCACATTTCATAAGATACCCTATTATTTTAAGTATTTTAATTATTAAAGAAACCCCTGAGGAAGATTTTGACGTAATTTCGTGGTACACTTTTATTAACCCATTCGTCAATATTTTAATCGAAAAGCTCTGCGAAGCACAACATTTTAACGAAATAATGGCATTATAGAACTTTTGTTTATTCAATAATTTTTCATTTAATTTAAAAAAATATGTCAAGATTTATACTTTTTTGCTTTTGTTATGAATGAATAGCGATAATAAACAAAAAAATTTAAATATAAAACTCATATTACCGCTTAAAGCGATACCACGAAATTACGTACATCAATTTTATCGCATGCCCCCTAATTTCGTGGTATACTGCGCATTTACATACATTGTTAACAAGAAATCAAAAATAAGAAAATAGAATAAAAAAAGCAAATTAAATTAAAAAAAATTTAAAAATTAACAATACAAAAAAAATTAAAAACACACCAAAAAAATTAAAAAAAAAAACTATTATGAAATTATAAAAAAAAAAGTTACATCAATTGCATTAATTTTTTTTTATTGTTTATTTGTGTTGTAAAACTTAAAAGACCAAAAAACACAAAAATTAAAAAAAAAAACATTTTTAGTAATAATAAATAAAAGTAATTTTGAGAAAAGTAACAAATTACATCAGTTAAATTAATTTTTATTGGTTTTTTTTTCAATCGTAATCAATTACTAATTGCCTTTTCTCGAAAACCAATTGAAATAATCATTAACAATTAAAAAATCCGTCTAATCAATTGATTACTAAGTACTAATCAAATTTAACAGGTTTGCTTACAAGTAATTTTTTACTTACTTACTTGGTCTTAAAACGCTTTCTTTTCATAAATACAATAACAATAAAAAAATTATTTAAAATTTAAAATTTTTGAACATAAATTTTAATAAATAAATTTGTGTATCTTTAGGAATTTGCGTTGAAAATAACTTTTGTTTTCCACAAAATTAGAGTTTAACCAAATACCACGAAGTTAGGGACACTTTACCACGAAGTTAGGTACATCAGAAAATTTTTGCCACGAAATTAGGGACATTTGAGGTACTCACACATCTTTATTTATATAAAAAAAAAACATTTGTTAGTTTTGTTTGAAATTAAGTGGAAAGCTATCTTAATAGATCAACGCAATGGGAAAAATTTACTGTTTTAGTTTTCCTTCATCCGTTTTTACTCAAGAGAGGTAGAAAGTCAGAAAATTCCTTAGTACCACGAAATTATGGACATTTACCTTATATGTAAATATACCTATATGTATCTGCTTGGGTATATACATACGTGTTCAAAAGCAGTCTTCGGAGTGGGTAAAATTTGTTTGCAAAACAAAAAAAAAACAAAAAAGCCAACAAAATTTTGCCTAGACAGTAAAAAGTAAATATAAGTGAGAATGAATTGCTAAACTAAAATATAGAGTAAAAATGTTTTTTTTAGCACAAGTTATTTGGTCGTGAACTTTCGATTCTTATAAAAAAAAAAAAAACAAAACAAAAAAGTTAAAGCATATAGATTTACAATAACAAAAAAATGAGGAAAAGTTAAGCTAATAATAATGAAAACTGTAACAAACCGCTTACAAAATTAAGAGCAGACGAAATTGAAAACAAATTTACACAAATTAGGCACAAGAGAGGACAGCTATGTAGCTAAACATGCTGCTACCCATTCTTTCAACAGCCAACAGTCATCATCATGCGGGGCCTTGCATCATGTTGCTGAAATTCATGTGGCTATTTCTTATACATACATATATACATATGTACTTTCATTTAATTTTTTGTTCTAACTAGTATACATGCATATTTAACTATATAGCGTTGACCTTTTTTTGTGCTGTGTAATTTTTTCAATTATTTTTTTGTTTTGGTTTTGATTCATTAAGACACATTCACCATGGAGGTTTTACCAAAACTTTAAAATACCCCTTTATTCAAATTAGCCAATTATAGGTGATAGGTAATACTTTAACTTAAACCATTAATGTTGTTTAAATCGCCATATTTTTATACCCAGCGTACTAGTACTAGTAGATACAAGGGTATATTAATTTTGTCCACATAACGGTACTATGTAACGGCGCAAAATAATCGAGTTAGATATGGGGTTCCATATATGAAAGTTCTTAGGTTGAAAAGAGGAATTGATTAAGGCATGTCCGTCCGTCTGTCCGTCCGTGTACACGATAACTTGAGTAAAAATTGAGATATTTGCATGAAATTTTGCATACAGGTTACTTTCTGGCCAAGGCAGGTTGCTATTGAAAATGGGCGAAATCGGATAATAACCACGCCCCCTTTTTCGATATCGAAAATTTCGAAAAACGTATAAAACGGGTTAATTCCATATAAGAAGCAGCTACAATGATAAAATTTGCAATATGTATTGATTTATATGTTCTAAGGCGGATATTATCAAATTTTTTGAAAAGGGGCGTGGCACCGCCCACATATATTTGAAGAAATTTTAAAATTTTGACTCTTAATAACTTGAGAACAGTTTGTGCTAGTATAACGAAATTTTGTAGAGAGCATACTATTGTTGTGTTAAATTCAGATATAGAAAATAAACGAAATCGCTTGGCGACCACGCCTACTTTTTTATAAAACTTATATTGAAAGGAGGTGGAAATATTGAAAAGTCCATATCTAATTAACTTATACCGCTATAATAATTAAATTTGGTACATACATCAATTTTTATATTCTTAACATAATTTTTGCAAAATTTTGGAAAGTGGGCGTGGCACCGCTCACTTATGAGTCAGGCAATTTTCAAATTCGACTCGTAATAACTTCAGAACGGTGTGAGATAGGTTTACGTAACTAGGTACCAGGCATGTTATGTTTATGTAGAGTACTACCACAGAAAATAAGAAAAATCGGTGAACGACCACGCCTCTTTTTGGACTAAAGTTCTCTAAACGAGAGCTAGGAAACCGGAATATGCAATATCTGTTTAACTGATAAAGATATAATGCTAAAATTTAGTACACTCATTCACCTGATGATGCTATTAGTGACGTTTAAAGGTGTTTTGGTAATATTTTGGAAAATGGGCGTGGCACCGCCCACAAGTGAATAAACAAAATATCAACATTTCGCTATTAACATGCCACTGTGAAAGTATCATAAAGATCTGCAGTGAAAACTGATCTTCAAATAGGGACAAACAACATAATAAAATCCGTGGGCGTGCCACCACCCACTTTTTAAAAATTAGGTAAATATTGATTAATGGACACATATATCCGTATATCAAAAAATTTCACAAAATACGTTAAAAGTTATGGGCATGGCACGCGTTCTTTTCCAAAGCTATATATAGGACATGGTATAACCCTTGTAAAGATCGATTCAGTACTTTTGGCTCATGTAAGCTGTTAAAGCTTTATAAGCAAGGAGCGTGGCCGCCCACCAAATTCGCTATTGTTTAGGCTCGGAATAGATTGGTTTTTAAAATGGGCTAAATCGGATGAAAACTACGCCCCCTTTTTCTGAAAACTAACGCTGGGTATTTAATGTTCGGTTCACCCGAACTTAGACTTCCTTAGTTGTTTATTTTTTTTGTAATTATTAAGATGTAGATGTATAAGTTTGTCAATAAATGAAATTATTTTGATGGAGTAAACTCCTAAGTTAAGTGCAGAAAGAGGTGTGTCCAACACGAAGCTTAGCCATTTTCGTTGCCTTTATTCAAATTGGTATCCTGTTTCTTTTCTCGGGTTTTTCGTGTTTTCCTTTGTTCCTCTTTTTTTTTCTTTTCATTATATCCAAGCGAGCACCGGCGGCCACTCCACAGCACCCACACATACTCGGTTAACTTCTTTGTCAGTTCCGGGGGCGGCTAATGTCTTCATCCAGCGAAAAATATCTGTGTACCTGGTCGGCGAAGCAAACTCTTCTGGTAACAACTCTATTGAAAATGCCAGCCACCTACTGGCGATGTGGTAACATCCACCAACAGTGTCCTCTTGCTTTTTGTTGGTCCTCCGTTGTCTGCTGCAACCAATCAAATGATCCATAAAATTTCACTCATTTTATTCAATAGTGCCCAAATGTGGGTAGTTTGCAATATATTTGTTGCAATAAATGCGCTTGAATCAAATGCGCTACTACCAATAATTATTGCGAACAAGTGCTTATGCACTTTTAATTAATTGCGCTTGAATAGAGCCGCCTTGGTGCACCACTGCACTCGTGCACTGAAGTCACCTTTTTATTTTGTTAACACTAGAGTACACGCGCCTCTTTTTTTACACTAACGCACGCGTGGCCTACTATGGTAGACCATTTTAAAATAGCAATAAAAATTTGTTTCATTACATATTACTGAAACTAATGATTGAAAGCGTATTTATATTTATTTAAAAGAATAATTTAAGCTTTAATTTATCCATAGAAAACAACATTTTAAAATTGAAGCCAATTTTGTTCTATAATAGTAAAAAATACCAAAACTTGTACTTTTGAGACCAATGATTCAAATTTTTTCTTAAATTATTAAAGTTTATCAAAAACCTATTTTTGTGACATTTATTACACATCACAGCCGGTTGATTAGGACATATCCATTTGTTGCACGTTTTGCACCACTTTTTTGATGTTTGATTTCTTGCTGCTATGGTGGTCCCGAGACTTTTTCGCTAATCTTCAGAAATATGTGTACGAGCAGAAAGCTCTCACGGTAGTGACTTGACGACAAATTTAATGCATAGGGCTTTCCTGGAACTACTCCGCTCTAACATACAGAATTGTTAAGTTATCAACAAAAATATACCAATGGTCTACTATAGTACGCCACGCGTGCACTCCAGTGTTAATAAAAAGTCAATTTATTTTAGTTATGTGTTTTGTTTTGTGTCACGTATTTTATTTGTGTATCTTTAGCTTTAATTTAATATATTTTTACGTTACAATATAGGTTGGTTTAATTTTTGTTGTTGCGTTACAAATTGATTTCCTTTTTTAGTTTTTTACTCTGCGTCCCAACTCGGCTCCCAGCTATTTCCAAAAAGAAGGCAGCCATTGCTATCTCGGCTTTACTCAGCGAACCACTCTCGCTCAAGCTACTCGTTACTAAGTGACTAGTAACTTTTTTAGTACTTGAGCGCAGGGTTGTGTTTTGGAAATAAATGGGTCCGTTCACGCACTACACCTTCCCCTTTGGAAAAAGGCAAACCATGGTGAATTGATCAGGTTCATCATGGCTTGGCTTTTGCATTAGAGTGAAGAAAATTTAAATTGGTTTGGTCAAGCGAATTAGATATTAGGGTGTTCCTCCCTTTTTGCATGATTCGCTTGACCAAAACAATTTGAAAATTTTTAAATTTTACTATTTTTATTATCTTATTTGTAGTATTTGACTTATGTTTACAGCGAAATTTTATTACTTCATCTATGTTTAATTATTGGTACGTTTTGATTTTGATTGAATGTTACAATTTCATTGTGCTATACTGTATTATCTACTGTAAATTATTATTACATTTGTTTTTTAAATTTAATTAATAATATTTGTACATTACGTATTGGAATTTTTCTTCTTTGTAGGTTTCTTAACTATTGGAATCCATGTTTATAATTTATATTTTATTAGTTTAAATATACTTTAGTGGAAATTATACTATCTACTAGAAAATAGGACTATATACATTATCAAAATTTTATTTAACTTTTTGAATTCGGTTTTTATGAACCGTTTTTAGTTTATTTTTGGTTTTATCGAGTACAGTGACATTGACTCCGTCTACTGTTTTTACTACGTGAGGGCCTTCATATATACATACATATTTCCATGTTTGAGTCTAGGCTCTTTTTGAATTAATACATTGTCATTTTCTTTAATTTTTACTGGCCGGGAAATTTTGTCATATTGCTCTTTATTTGCAAGTTTATGCTTGTAAATAAGTTCTTTGGCTAGTGCATGCGATTTTTGCATGGGAAATTTTGCTTCTTTTGCGTAGTTGTCTACGTTGTAAAGTGGATCTATTTCTGTTTTCTTTACTTCATTTGGCAAAATTGCCTTTTTTCCAAAAACAAGCTCAAATGGCGTAAATTTATTATCAAAAACGGTATTAGGGGTTGTATTGTACCAAAAGGTAAAATACTTTAAATAGGTGTCCCAATCAGAAAAGGTTTCATTTATATAAGCGCGTATGTATTCATTGAATACCCTGTGATTCCTTTCTATTGTACCTACTGTTTCGTGGTGATATGGAGTTGAAAAATTATGATTTATTTTTAAGAGTTTTGTCAACTCGGAAAAAATTTAATTTTTATATTCTGTACCTAAATCAGTTCTAATTGTTTTCATGGTACGATATACTAATATAACAACAATATTTTCTTTTGTTTTCGGCCTATATTCCTGGCAATTTTTTACGTATTTTGACGCATCGCGCGTCATATTTTTCCAAAAATATTTTGCACGGGGTTTCGCATATAATTTCTTTGCTCCACAATGTCCTCCGCTAATCGGATCATTGTGATAGATTTCTAAAAGTTTTTTTATCTTCATCGCCAGTCACCGTTTCGACGGGATCGGTCAGCATAATTTCTAATGTGTTTAAGCTTTTATTTCCTTTATCTTTAAATAATGGGATTGGACTATAATTAAACAATTTATCATCTTTTGGCCATTCTATTGTCTTAATTTTACTATTGTTGGCTTCTATTTCAAGCCGCGAAAACAACTCATCGAAATTAGTTTTTTCGTTAACAGTCGCGACATTAAGTAATTCCATCTTTTTATGCTTTAAATGCGCGCATATTTTTAAATTTAAAATTGAATTATTTTTATTGTATATAATATGTGTTTTGACCCGAGGTACTTTTTTTGAAAAATTAAAAGAAAATTTATCGTATACTTTTAAGGAAACAGTGTTCGAATCTACTTTTTCAGCATTTTCGCAAGTTTGTTTTGTCATTGAACGCGTTTGAACTGCCATAACTTGTTTGCTTGTGTCTTTCAAATAGTTCATAGTAATGCCTGAAAGGGCATCAGCTCCTACATTTGATTTACCTTTAATATATTCTATCGTGAAGTTATACTCTGAAAGCTCCAATCTAATTCTTGATAGTATTGACGAAGGATCTTTCATGTTAAAGAGGTATACTAACGGTCTATGATCTGATTTCACTGTGAAGTGTGTACCGTACACATAAGGACGAAACTGTTTTATTGCGAAATGTATCGCTAGCAACTCTACCTCTATTATGGGTTTCTTCTGTTCTGATTTGTTAAAAGATTTAGATGCTTAACAGTTTGGTAAATCATTATTATTGTGGTTTTGACCTAATATAGCACCGCACCCGCTTATAGAAGCGTCTACTGTAATTATAAATTTCTTTTTTAAATCTGGATATTGCAAAAGTTGAGGAGACATTAGGGCCGATCTCAATTTCTCGAACGCTTTTTCACAACTATCATCCCACACAAAATTAACATTTTTAGGCGTTAGTCTGTTTAGAGGTGCTGCCAGAGACGTGAAATTTTGTATCAATCTCCTATAATAATTCGCGAACGCGACGAAACGCCTGACCAGATCTTTGTCAGTGGGTTTTCTATAATTCTTTATTGCGTCTATTTTCGAGTTATCTGGCAGTAAACCCGTAGATGTGCATTTGTTACCTAGAAATGTTACCTCAAGTTTCGAATACGTTTATTAAATTTTTAAGGTGGTGTGTCTCACTGCAACCGATGACAATGACGTCATCAATATACATAAATGTGTGATTTGGCGAAATACCTGAAAATTCTATTGACATCATGCGGGAGAAAGAGTTTGGTGCTATATTCAAGCCGAAAGGTAAAACCTTCCATCGAAATGCTCCGCGATCGGTACAAAATGATGTTGTCAAGAATATCATCAAATTGTCAAGAATATCATCTACACGCGCTAACGGAAATTTGTCTGCAATGAGTTTTTTATTAACAGCTCTGAAGTCCACACACATACGATAAGATTTTTGACCTGTGGGGTCTTTTTTCGGGACTAATATCAGGGGACTGTTATAATTTGAAAAACTGGGTTCGTTTAACTAGATCATTCTTTAGTAAATTGTCTACCTGTTTACTTATCTCTTCCCTCTGCGAATATGATAAGCGGTAATTTTTAATGTATACGGGAGCTTTGTCAGTGAGTTTTTGCTCATAGAAATTATTAAGAGTCATTCGATCAGTCTTCAAGGCTAACACATCAGCATATTTTAAACATACATCTATCAGTTGTGGTTTAGCGTAATTTGGCATTTGGTTTTCTGAAATTGACTTTAGTTCCTCTAGACGTTGCGTATCATTTGTGGTTTCATTGATTTTGTAGATATTGTAGTTAGTGATTTCCTCCACGACGAGTTTGCAAGCATTTACGTATTTTACCTCATCTGTGGTATTGATTACTTTTAAAACTGGGTTATTAGTGTCTACGATACACTTTGCGGTAAATACACCACTACAAATCTCTTGCGAATCTACAAAAACAACTTCATCACTTTTTGATAAATTAAATCGCTTGCATAGTCGATTACGCATTTGTTTGCCTTTAAGAAATCTTTACCTAATATACCATCCGACGGTATGTTGAAATTATCACTGACTACGTGCAATGTATGCGAAATAGAAAAATTTGAAACGAGTAAATTTGTATTAATAGTACCTAAACTTGAAACTGTGTCTGTTGTAACTCCGGTAATGTTTATTATATTTCTTGAATTTACGTATTTAAGTATTTTGAGAAAGACTTGAAATTTTAATTAAAGATATATCTGCCTGTAAATCTGCCAGAAAAGTACATGGTTTATAAGAGTCGCTACAAGTGAGTTCAATAAAATCTGAATAATTGAGGGTTAGACAGTAAAATGATTTGTTTAGTGAAAAATTGTTTAATCTTGTTCCAGCTCCCCCAGTGTTCGCACCTGAGGGGCTTCCATGTTTAAAGCTCGCACATTTGCATTTCGTGACGATGAAGGGTCAGAGGTTCTATTTCTTGGTCTATTATTGTTACTATTTGTATTTTGAGAGTTGATGCTACCTCTATTGTAGTTTCTTTGATAATTGCTGTTTCTATTGTTGTACCTGCCTGGGTTATTATTGTATCTACTCGAATTGTTGTTTCTATTAAAACTATTTCCTCTAAAATTTCCACGAAAACTATTATTTTGCCTGTTAAATCGCGATCGAAACGCTAAAACTTGCCTGTCGCTTACTTGATTATTTTGTGCTACTATCATTTTAGCTACAACGTCTTTCGAGTCGCTGAAGGTGTTTGAAGCCAAAATTGACTTAACTAAATCAGAGCGTGTATTTAATCTACAGACGTTCACGGTTTGCTCTATTGCCATTTCGTGTGCTTTTGTTTTAGTTAACCCTTCAATGAACAAAGATCGCTCTAATGCGTCTGAGAGTTCTCCGACACGTTTCGCAAAATCCGAAAAATAAATATTGTACACTTTCAAAGAAGCACTATTCCCAGCTACAACTTTGGAGTTGTCCGGTTTTATTCGATTTTTAAGCGCATCTTTTATTTGCTGTACTTCTGTTATTACTATCGGAATTGCTTCACGCGCATTACCCTCGAGCTTAGATTTTATGAATGAAATGAAAGTGGTTGTTAAATTTTCTTCTAATAAATCTTCTATCAAATCGATTTTGTCTAAGAAGGAATCAAGTGCAAGCGGATCGCCGTTGTAGTTTTCCCTAATGATTGACGCACACATTGTTATAAAACTTTTCTTTTTTTCCGTAGTAGCCATTTTAGGTAATTCTGTATTAACTGATAGAATATTCGGATTTTCAAATCCTAAAAAAATCGTCAACTAGTGACAAGGTAAAACCTTCTTGGGCACTGCAAGTAACTGATGTGACAGGGAAATCTTCGTCGGTCTCACTATCAGATCGTAGAATATTAGCTTGAACTAGTTTAGAGAAATCTTCTGGTACTTCTACCTTGCAGTTAATTTCCGAAAAGCAACTAAGAATTTGTTTTCTACAACGTGTTAAGGTTACAATTACTGACGAAGTTTTGGCTTGATTGCCGAAATGTGTATTTACATGTAATAAAATTTGATTGTATGTCTGGATTAATAATTCTTTGTATTCATCTAACTTTTCTTGGTTTCTTGTAATGGGACGCCCCGTTTGCAAAATTCGTTTAGTAACTTTATTAAAATTTGAACCATATCCTCTAAGAAGAGTATTGAAATCTGACATTTGTTAAACATACAGCGAAAAAGGATTGTTATTGAGAATTATGTGAAAATGTATTTACCTATTGTGGTTTCACCGAGAATTTTTATATCCAATATGATAAAATCATTAATACTAGAGCCAGTGTGAGAAAAATGTTTAGCTGAAAATCAAGATTGAGTGCTAGTAACATGCGTGGCAAATTAGTAGGTATGTTTGGCATGCAAATGGAACAAGGATATTAAGGAGCTGTGGGTGAATCACATGCACAACAAAAGACTTTAAAAGTTGTATTTTTAATTTAAAATTTTGAAAATGAATGAATAATGCATTATACATATGTCAAATTTATGTTGCGAAAGCTATATACACATACATACATGTACGCGAGTTATGTATTTGCCATTTCCCCTGTCACTCTTCTCAGTAATTTTAAAATAAGTAATAAGTCTATTACATACTATCGTTAAATTTCCCCATTTTTTCTCCTTTTTTAGAATAAGTAATAAGCTAACGGTAATAACTTGAATTTTGTCACTATGCTGAATTGTAATCTCTTCTGTTAAAATTAGTCTTTGGGCATTCATCACTGAATAAAGAAGTAAATCAAAGTGTATCGTGTTTTATTAATTTCACCCAAAAAGTTAACTGGCGACGAGGATGGGATGTGTTGTGCAAAGACATATCCAGTGATTACGGAAATTGAAAATGTAAATTGTTTTCAAACCCTGATTCGAACCTAAATTATTATTAACTAGTAAGGAAGTCTAAGTTCGGGTGCAACCGAACATTAAATACCTAGTAGTGATCTGTTTTGGTATCCCAATTTACTCAGGTCTATTTTAATAACGGAAAAGTTGCTATAAAGACAACTGATTGTTTTCGATTAAAAACACTTCTTTTGTGAGTGGTAAATTCAATTATCACTAAATAACAAAATATAAATAGCTTTCCTCATGTTCATGAAAGGTATGAAAATAAAAAAAATTAATTTAAAAAAAGGCAGTAGGGTGTTAACTACTTGCCCGTAAATCTTGCTTGTTTGTTATTCGATTTGCGTAATTTTTGGCAGGAGTATACTACATACTATTGGGAAGCATCTCACAAAATTTCATTGAAATACATTCTTGAAATTCCAAGCAATCGCTTTTGAAAATAGTAGTGCTTTTATGCTAAAAAGTGGGAGGCGCCACGCCTACTTCACCAAAATCCACAAAATTTTTTTACAGTTTAGTTTTGTTTAAAAAGGCTAATATGTGTGTAAAATCTTATTTATATAACTTATACAATTATGGAAATATCGCGATTTTAATTTTACGAAGAAATATTTTAGAACTATGTTCAAAAAGTGGGCGTGTCCGTTCACCGATTTTGTTTATTTTTTCAGCAAAGAGTTAGCTTTACATGTTGAACACTTTCTCCAAATATCGTTTTAATAAATCAATTTTTACCGGAGTTATGGCATGGAAAGTTTTGTGGAATAATCCCCCATAAAGGGGCGGGGCCACGCCCATTTTAGAAAAATTGTGTGCTTTCGACTTTTTTTGCCCACGAACACTTTAGAGGTGAAATAGAAATGATATACAGCTAGTTTAAGCAAAGTTATAGCATATTCAATATACCCTTGATCCTTTTCAAAATCTTTCGTATAAAATTGGGCGTGGACCTAATCCGATTTCGCTAGTTTTTTTTTCGAAATATTGCCTGTATTAATATAAATATGTGTGCTGAATTTTATTTTGCTATCTTGAGCGGTTTTTGATTTATGATTAATAATATTTCCAAATTTGACTTAATCAAAAGTGGGCGGTGCCACGCCCTTTTTTAAAAATTTCTTCACAAATTTATTTTTTGCCTTAACGGTAAGGTACACACCAAATTTTATCCTTATAGGTTTATTATGTACTGAATAATCACTCTTTTTGTATTTTCGAAAATATTATATATATAGAAAGTGGGCGTGGCTTTTAACCGATTTTGCCTATTTTCAATACCGTTCAGACATATGTAAAAAGGAACCTGCATACCAAGTTTCATTGAGATATCTCAAGATTTACTCAAGTTATCGTGTTCACAGACGGACGGACGGACGGACGGACATGGCTCAATCAATTTCTCTTCTCCTCCTGAACATTTTGATATATATAAGTCAATATCTATCTCGATTCGTTTATGCCGTTACATACTACCGTTAGGCGAATGAAGTTAATATACATACCTTGTGTATAAAAAAGAAAAAAAAAACTAAAACGTGTATACATACATATACATATATATATTTTGCTAAACTCGAACTTAGTGAAAAAAAAAATATAAAAATTATTACATAATAAAGTTAAAAGTGCAACAAATTTCAGTAAACTCTTTTAAACTGCATATCATATTCACGAATTTTGAATTTATATAATAAATGTTAATAAATGCACCAAGAACATACTATTCTAAATTTATCTTAACCTATATACATACCTACATTTGAAATTAACAAAATCATCAAAAGCATTCTATAAAATGACTTTCATTTGACCGTGAGCGACTTTCATTTAACCGTGGAAAAACAGAAAAGTAAAGAGTTACATTCAAGAAATTTAAGTAGTCAGAGACACTTAATAAACTATAAGAGAAAAAAAAAACACACAAACAACAACATAAAAAAATAGCTGGGCAAACTAGCAATTGAGCATTACATTTCAATTGAGAACCATTTAAAATTTAAATCAGTGGTCCTCATTTCATAGCATTTGCTGTTGAGAGCGAAAAACCAGTTTCGCCACAGTGGTGTTAGAGCAGAATTTTTATGCCAGTCGCTTCGCAAACAGCAAACGGGTAATATGTACGTATCGTCGCTTTGCTGATTGCTTTATGGCTTTATGGATTTGAAATAAATGAAAATATTTCATAAATATTCATAAAAATTTGCATTTTATAAATGCAAATTGAAATTTGTTTATACATACATACATACTTACTATTTACCTAAGAAAATTTAGAAATATTACCAAATTTCCGATTATTTTTTTTTTTTAATTTTTTTTTTTTGCAGTTCGAGTGATATTTTTTGGTTAATTATTATATGTATGTACATACAGTAGTACCTCGATTCTTGCACATACTCGGTACTTGCACACCTCGATTCTTGCAACATCAAAAATTTTTCCATTACGTACTCAGTACTTGCGACATCCAAAAAATTTGAACTCGATACTTGCGGCATTGCCTTGTTGCTTTTGGTAACGGTTCCCTAGATGCAATAAAATTCGGGGAAGTCCAGATTTGTTTCGGAGATGAATTGCTTTGATTGGCTAATTTTCTTACGCACGTGTATTTTAGGACATTTAAATCAGTTTAAACGGACGTTTCATTGAGTGCGGTCTCACAATGGCAGGGAAAAAATTTACGTTGCTCACAATAAAGCAAAAAGCTGAAGTTTTAAGGAAGCTAAGTGAAGGATTTTCTATCGATGCTTTAGCCAAAAGTTTTCACGTGCACAGGTCAACAATAAACCGCATTAAGAATAAGAAGAATACCATAAGGAAGTTCCTGGCGCATGCTGAATCTGGTCCTGGGAAGAGAAAAACATTTAAACCTGCAGGGCTTCCTAAAATGGAAAGAGCATTGATGAAATGGTTTGCAAATCAACGAGCCAAGAATTTACCAATCACTTCTGATATGCTTAAACAAAAGGCCAAGTTTCTCCATGCCAAAATTCAGGAAAAATCGGGGGACTTCCATGCTAGCAATGGTTGGAATGCAAACTTTAAAAAAAAGATATGGAATACGAAGACTCAAAATATGTGGAGAAAAACTTTCGAATAAGACTCATTCAGTTAATCCATTTTTACAAAAACTGAACAAAAAAATTGCTGATTTAGGTTTGACCAAGGACCAGATATACAATGCCGATGAATCTGGTCTCTTTTGGAAGCTTTTGCCTGATAGAACTCTTGTGCGGTCAAAAGAAAAAATCAGTAAGGAAAGAATAACTTATGAACGAATTAAACTTAAGCGTATTGAATTAAAATACGTACATATTAAAAATAATAAACTTATTTTCTAGCCAAATTCGTTCATAAAATTGCCTTTTTTTATAAAAAAAAAAAATACTCGCTGCTTGCGACAACCTCAATTCTTGCACCGAGCCCTGTTTTCATTATGTGCAAGAATCGAGGTACTACTGTATTTACATGGCGAGGCAAACCAAAATGAAATAAAAATTGGAATTCAATGTTAAAATTGTATTTTTAAATCAGAAAAAAGCTACCAAACTACCAAATTTGAAAAAGTAAAAAAAAACAGGTTTTGGTAGAAAATCAAGCGCATAAAATCAAAAAATGTACTCGCATACGTTCTTTTTTGTTTCTTGTCCGGAAGCTACTGAACGAAGCAACTGACGCGACAGTTTTGTTCTTAGCACCACTGTAGTGAAGTTACTCTCCCGTTTACCAATACACTCTCACATTTTATTTCGGGGACCACTGATTTAAATCAAAGTTACCAAAAACAAAAAGCAAAGGTAGAGAAGTATTCCCCACTGGTCGAATAACAACAACATAAGTAGCAGCAACAATGGCACTGACATTAGCTGAGAGCCTACGAGAAGCTAGGAGCTTACCTCCATTCAGCGGGAGTAGTGAGTATACCCTGAGCAACTACTTGCGAGACGTCGCAACCGTATTGCAGCTGACGCCAGCAGAGCATCAAGGTACAATAAAATCTGTGTTAAGCAATCGGCTGCAAGGTAAAGCTTTGAGAGCTGTAGAAACTCTTATTAACCCTACGTGGGATAGCTTAATAAATAAACTTAAAAGAGTTCGGAGTTAAACGTAGTTTTTTTAATTTAAGAAGCTAAACGTTGAAGCAAAAAATATTGAAGAATTGCATTTTAAATTAAAGAAAATTTTAAGTTTGATGAATACTAAGTATAGCTTACAACCTGATGTTTTATATACACCTGAGCATTTAATTTTTGATATTTATGTTAATCATTTACCCATAACTATAAAAAAACTTTTAATTCAAAACAATATTAAAACTGTTAATAATTCTTACACATTTTTATTAGAAAATAATTTGTTAAAAGACATTAAATTACAAAATCAAAAAAATACTTACCATTTTCTTAGTAACAATACTCAAAATAGAAACAAAAATTTCAACAGTAGCAATAATACTGAACGATATTCAAATCAAAATTTTAATCGAAATTTCATCAATAATGATTATTCTAATCAAAACAGATCAAATAATAATTTTAATAGTAGAAATCAAAATCAATATTTTTCTAATATGAATAGACAAGGAGCCTCTAATTATAATTCTGGAGCTTTAAGAACAAACCAACATTTTAATAGAAATCCTAGTGCAAACCAGGAGCCTATGGAAATTGATGCTATTAATACTACTGAAAATTTTCACATACAGCCTCAGAGTCATCACTACCCATAATAATATCTTATAAATAAAAATGAATGTGTGTCTGTGTGTCTGCGTGTCTGTGTGTCTGTGTGTCTGTGTGTCTGTGTGTCTGTGTGTCTGTGTGTCCTTTATGGGCGTCCAAAGTACTCAACCGATTTTTATGAAATTTTCACAGTATATTCTTGGGATCATGGGTTAAAGCATAGGCTATATTAATTTTTGGAAAAGTGGGCGGTGCCACGCCCCCAGGCTATATAAAACTACAACTCTTCATAACTCTGAACATATTTGGTCTAAATTAATGATTTTTGGATATGTGTGTCCTTTGGTCAAGATTTATGTAATTTTGGAAAAGTGGGCGGTGCCACGCCCACATTTTTTGTGTTTTGTTTGTACTTCAATAATGTCCAAAGTTTATGGTCGATCTCTTTTAAACTTTCAAGATTGGTTAAGAAAATTGTTTTGTACGATTCAGGCTATATCAATTTTTGGAAAAGTAGCCAGTGCCACGCTCCCAGGCTATATAAAATTTAAATTCTTCATAACTCTGAACATATTTGGTCTAAATTAAAGATTTTTGGATATGTGTGTCCTTTAGTCAAGATGTATATAGTTTTGGAAAAGTGGGCGGTGCCACGCCCACATTTTTTGTGTTTTGTTTGCACTTCAATAATGTCCAAAGTTTATGGTCGATCTCTTTTAAACTTTCAAGATTGGTTCAGAAGATTGTTGTGTACGATTCAGGCTATATCAATTTTTGGAAAAGTAGGCGGTGCCACGCTCCCAGGCTATATAAAATTTAAATTCTTCATAACTCTGAACATATTGGGTCTAAATTAAAGATTTTTGGATATGTGTATCCTTGAGTCAAGATGTATATAATTTTGGAAAAGTGGGCGGTGCCACGCCCACATGTTTTGTGTTTTGTTTGTACTTCAATAAGTTCAAAGTTTATGGTCGATCTTCTCTAAATTTCCAGATTGGTTCAGAAGATTGTTGTGCCACGCCCCCAGGCTATATAAAATTTAAATCATTATAACTTTGAATATTTTTGGTCTAAACTAATGATTTTGGGATATGTGTGTCCCTTGGTCAAGAATTATACAATTTGGGAAATGTGGGCGTGGCACCTGTTGATCTGTTTGAAACTTTTCCAATACGTTAAAATCTTCGTTGGGTACGACATATGTACATAGGCTACATTTGTAAATTCTTTGGAAAAGTGGGCAGTTCCAAGACCACAAGCTAAGTAATATTTCAATTCGTTATATCCCTGAATGTATTTGCTTTAGTGACATTTTAACGTTCTTAAATCTTAATCAAATCACTTAATTTTTTTTGTTTGTTATTGCCGTTCATACATATCCAGAGTATTATAGGTAGATATTGGATATAATTAAATAGGTACTAACTATACATCTGCTCAGCAGCGCATAATGGTTTTTGTCATACCCATTGAGTTCAAAAGATCCGTTTTTTGAGTTGGACATCCAAAAAATTTATTTGTTTATACCAAAGAATTTAAAGCCACAAACATTGTATATCCTAAAGCACTGCAATAAATGGAATGTTAAAAGTTAAAGAAAAATATTTGAAAATGTATTTCTAGGGAAGTCACTGGTCAGGCAGAACAACGTCTGCCGGGTCTGCTAGTTAACTATAAATGGCATAAACACAAAATGTTTAATTGATAGTGGTGCCAAATGAATTTAAAGAAATTAGTAGCACTATGTCTGTTAAGCTAACAAATTTTGTTGAAAAAAAATTTGATTGCCTCTCTTGGAGCGTTAATAGACTTCGAAAATAATATTCTAATAGTAAATAATAATAAAATCAAACTTAGTGACCCTAATTTTGATATCTCTTATGACGAAATAAACTATTTAGAAAAATTTGAATTAGATAAATTTAAAGATTTAATACCTGTTACACTAAATAATGAAGAAAGTAAATTATTAGAAAATTTTTTACAAAAGAATAAAAAGACATTTTTTATTGAAGGACAAAATTTAACTAAATACTACTAATTGCGTAAAACATAAAATAATAACTACTTCAGATAAACCAATTTATTGTAGAAACTATAGACATCCACAAATGTTGGAAAATGAAATTGAAAGTCAAATAAATGAAATGCTAAAACAGAACATAATACGTCCTAGTAAATCTCCCTGCAATTCACCCTTATGGATTGTTAAAAAGAAGTCCGAAAATTCGAATAATCAGAAATGGAGATTAGTAATAGATTTCAGAAAGTTAAATGAAGTGACGGTAGATGATAAATTTCCTCTTCCGAATATAGAATCTTTATTTGACAAACTAGGCAAAGCACAATATTTTTCGTCATTAGATCTTGCGAAAGGCTTTCATCAAGTATTAATGGATGAAAGTGACATTGAGAAAACGGCCTTTTCAACGCCGAGAGGTCATTTCGAGTTTATTCGAATGCCCTTCGGCCTCAAAAATGCACCTGCCACCTTTCAGCGAATGTTAAATTATGTTTTATCGGATTATATCAATAAAATCTGTATAATTTATATGGACGACATACTGGTGTTTTCCACTTCTTTAACCGAACATTTCGAGAGTTTGCAAAAAATATTTAGTACACTAAATGAATTTAATTTAAAAGTACAAAATGACGAGTGTAAATTCTTGCCGAAAGAAACAAATTTTCTTGGACATATTATTACGAATGAGGGAATCAAGCCAAATCCCGAAAAAATTTGTGCAATTCATAATTTGCAGCTTCCGAAAACAGTAAAAGATATTAAATCTTTTCTGGGGTTAACCGGATATTACCGGAAATTTATTAAGGGCTATTACTTTGTTGCTAGTCCAATAATAAAATATTTAAAGAAAAATACTAAAATTGATATTAATGACAAAACATGTATTGAAGCATTTGAAAAATTAAAGAGCATTTTAGTAAACCTTCCATTACTTCGCTATCCAGATTTTAATAAAAAGTTTGTATTGACCACAGACGCAAGTAATTTAGCCATTGGCGCGGTGTTAAGCCAAGAAGGCAAACCAATAAGCTATGCCAGTATAACTCTCAATGGCCATGAACAAAACTATTCGACGTTAGAAAAAGAGTTATTAGCGATTGTATGGTCAATAAAATATTTACGTCCATATTTGTATGGGCGAAAGTTTTTAGTCCAAACAGACCATCAGCCTTTGAAATGGCTTTATTCACTTAAAGAACCCAACTCAAGAATTATAAGGTGGAAAATTTTGTTGGACGAATTTTATTTCGATATTGAATATCTTAAGGGAAAAGAAAACAAAGTGGCAGATTTTCTTAGTAGAGTTCAGTTGAATCAAACATCTTTATCTGAAGTAAGTAACGAAATAGAAACATTGAACAATAGTTTTTTTGTAGTAGACAGAATTGTTAATAGGTACAGAACGCAAATAAGATTAATTAGAAATAAAAACAAAGATAAAGAAATACTGTTTAAAAAATATAAAGTAATATATGTTAGTGAAAAAGATTTGGATAATACCCATTATTTAAATGATTTATTTAGGCGAGAATTGAAAAAAGGTAAAGTTGGTATATATTCAGATTTTGATGACCCTAAATACAATATACTGCAAAACAAACTCATTGAACTATTTTCAAATGAAAATCAAATAGATTTCATAAAATGTACAAAAATTGCAACTGATGTTGAATCTGAAGAATCTTTATTGGATATTATTAACGATATTCACATTAAAGGTAACCATAGAGGAATTCAAGAGAACTATGAGGAGTTAAAAGATTTAATTTTTAATCCCAAATTAGTTAAAATAATCTATACTAATTATATAAAATTGCTTATATGAAAATATTCGTAACGGCTAATCTCGAAAAGTGATGGCCCAATTTTTATGAAATTTTTTTAAGAAGCAAGTTTTCCCAAAAATAAACCAAGTGGCGTTTTCATTTTTTCCATTTTCAAAACTTAAAGCCCCTTATTTCTAGGATGAAATTTATAAAAGCTTCAAACAATCCAAGCATAAGAATTTTCATAGATCAAACTCAAGCTACAGCGGAAAAAAAATATATGTGCGTGTGTGTATGAACTCAACGTAGAGAAAATGTATTTTGATTAAGATATGCATAAGCCTTCGACAAAAGAGAAGAAATATAAAGAGAATTTTTGGTGATTCCCCAAATTATAATAACAAACCCATCTTATAAATAAAAATGAATGTGTGTCTGTGTGTCCTTTATGGGCGTCCAAAGTACTCAACCGATTTTTATGAAATTTTCACAGTATATTCTTGGGATCATGGGTTAAAGCATAGGCTATATTAATTTTTGGAAACTTGGGCGGTGCCACGCCCCCAGGCTATATAAAACTACAATTCTTCATAACTCTGAACATATTTGGTCTAAATTAATGATTTTTAAATATTTGTGTCCTTTGGTCAAGATTTAAGTAATTTTGGAAAAGTGGGCTGTGCCACGCCCACATTTTTTGTGTTTTGTTTGTACTTCAATAATGTCCAAAGTTTATGGTCGATCTCTTTTAAACTTTCAAGATTGGTTCAGAAGATTGTTGTGTACGATTTAGGCTATATCAATTTTTGGAAAAGTAGGCGGTGCCACGCCCCAGGCTATATAAAATTTAAATTCTTCATAGCCTGACCATATTTGGTCTAAACTAATTATTTCTGGATATGTGTGTCCTTTGGTCAAGATTTATGTAATTTTAGAAAAGTGGGCGGTGCAACGCCCACATTTTTTGTGTTTTGTTTGTACTTCAATAATGTCCAAAGTTTATGGTCGATCTCTTTTAAACTTTTAAGATTGGTTCAGAAGATTGTTGTGTACGATTTAGGCTATATCAATTTTTGGAAAAAAAGGCGGTGCCACGCCCCAGGCTATATAAAATTTAAATTCTTCATAGCTCTGAACGTTTTTGGTCTAAATTAATGATTTCTGGATATGTGTGTCCTTTAGTCAAGATTTATGTAATTTTGGAAAAGTGGGCGGTGCCACGCCCACATTTTTTGTGTTTTGTTTGTACTTCAATAATGTCCAAAGTTTATGGTCGATCTCTTTTAAACTTTGAAGATTGGTTAAGAAAATTGTTGTGTACGATTTAGGCTATATCAATTTTTGGAAAAGTAGGAGGTGCAACGCCCCCAAGCTATATAAAATTTAAATTCTTCATAGCTCTGAACATATTTGGTCTAAATTAATGATTTCTGGATATGTGTGTCCTTTGGTCAAGATTTATGTAATTTTGGAAAAGTGGGCTGTGCCACGCCCACATTTTTTGTGTTTTGTTTGTACTTCAATAATGTCCAAAGTTTATGGTCGATCTCTTTTAAACTTTCAAGATTGGTTAAGAAAATTGTTGTGTACGATTCAGGCTATATCAATTTTTGGAAAAGTAGCCAATGCCACGCCCCCAGGATATATAAAATTTAAATTCTTCATAACTCTGAACATATTTGGTCTAAATTAATGATTTCTGGATATGTGTGTCCTTTAGTCAAGATGGATATTATTTGGGAAAAGTGGGCGGTCCCACGCCCACTTTTTTTGTGTTTTGTTTGTACTTCAATAATGTCCAAAGTTTATCGTCGATCTCTTTTAAACTTTCAAGATTGGTTAAGAAAATTGTTGTGTACGATTCAGGCTACATCAATTTTTGGAAAAGTAGCCAGTGCCACGCCCCCAGGCTATATAAAATTGTTTGTACCTCAATAATGTCCAAAGTTTATGGTTGATCTGTTTTAAACTTTTCCAATACGTTAAAATCTTCGTTGTGTACGACATACATAGGCTACATTTTTAAATTCTTTGGAAAAGTGGGCAGTTCCAAGACCATAAGCTAAGTAATATGTATATCAATTCGTTATATCCCTGAATGTATTTGCTTTAGTGACATTTTAAAGTTCAAAAGATCCGTTTTTTGAGTTGGACATCCAAAAAATTTATTTGTTTATACCAAAGACTTTAAAGCCAGAAACATTGTATATCCTAAAGCACTGCAATAAATGGAATGTTAAAAGTTAAAGAAAAATATTTGAAAATGTATTTCTAGGGAAGTCACTGGTCAGGCAGAACAACGTCTGCCGGGTCTGCTAGTAAATAGATATTGCAATAACTGCCGAATATGTAATGAAAACAAATATGAAAGAAAACCGATAAATAAAAAATTGCAATATACTTTAACACCAGAAAAACCAAATGAAATAGTATATATAGACATTTTCCAAATACAGAAAACTTGTTTTTTAACCACAATCGATAGATTTACGAAGTTGGGTACGGCACATAAACTTAATGATTAAAATATGACATAATATTATTTATGTATACATCGATGACAGAATAGCATTTTTAGGAAAACCATTTAAACTAATTATGGATAATGAATTCAATAATGCGTTAATAAAATTATTTTGTCAAGAAAATAATATAGAGCCACATTTTACTACACCGAATTCCCACACCGGAAATTCAGATGTAGAGAGAATGCATTCGACTCTCCTAGAGCATATACGTATATTAAAGAATGCTGAAAAGATTAATGACTCTGAGGAATTAGTATTGAAAGCAATTAATTACTATAACAACACTATTCATAGCACTACTAAATTAAAGCCAATGGATTTTATTAATAGGTTAGACTTAGATTTTAAGGAGATAAAAGAGAGATGTGATGCAAATAAACGGAAAGCAATTGATAGAGAAAATGTTAAAAGAGAAAATATTACGCTTGATTTACAAAAATCAAATTTATTTATTAAAAATCCTCTTGCAATCAGGCAAAAACTGCTAAAAGATTTAACAAATATCACTATAGCAATCCAAATAAAGTCGACACTGCACAATTTCGACGACCATTGAATTCCATAAAATGAAAAAAAAACATGTTTGTTTCACTTAAGTTTTCAAGTTTTATGTTGTTTTGAATTTAAAAAAAAAAAAAAAAAAAAAATGTATTATGTACTTAAAATAAGATAAATATAGAATACGATATATATATTGTAAAATAATCCTTGTGGTATTAGTTAAGTATCTAGATAGAATAATTTCAAAATATTTTTTCTGAAATATGAGAAATATGTACATGTAGCATGAAATTAAATAAAACATTTTTACATTTCACTTTATTACTTGTAATTCAAATACAAATTAATATAGGGTAATATCAGAATATTTAAATTTGTAAAAGATTCGATGGGACTCGAATCCTTAAAGGAGGGGCGAGTTATGTATTTGCCATTTCCGCTGTCACTCTTCTCAGTAATTTTAAAATAAGTAATAAGTCTATTACATACTATCGTTAAATTTCCCCATTTTTTAGAATACTATGTAATAAGCTAACGGTAATAACATGAATTTTGTCACTATGCTGAATTGTAATCTCTTCTGTTAAAATTAGTCTTTGGGCATTCATCACTGAATAAAGAAGTAAATCAAAGTGTATCGTCTTTAATTAATTTCACCTAAAAAGTTAACTTGCGTTAGGGTTGTTCAAAAATGTGAAAAATTATACATATGAAAAGCTCAAAATGGCTGAAAATTTTATTTAAAATGGTGGCATTGAATAAAGTTAACTTTTTCTCACATATGTATGTATGTGTAAAAAGTTAAATTTATATTTATTATGGTGATCCAAAAAAAATAAGGAAAAGCTCAAGTGGCTGAAAATTTTGTTTAAACTGCTGGCATTGAATAAAGTTAACTTTTTCTCACATATGTATGTATGTGTAAATTCCCAACCAGCCAAGCAAACTTGAAATAAATTTATAAAAAGATTTTCCAAATAAACATTAAGCTTACAAATTTCTGATTTTTCATTTACAAAACGCTTGAAAGTAAACGTTTTATAATTGAAACGACACATTGGTTTTAAGTGTTTGAAATAAACTTACAAACAATTTTTAAAAGATAACTTTTTTAAAGTTTTCTATTTAAAGCTTATGATAATATTTTAAATGTAAACCTTTGATAAACATCATCTTGAAAAAATAAACTTAAAGTAAGTTTTTTTTATGTTTACTTTTGTAAGCCAAATAAATTGATATTGAAAACGCTTACATTTCGCTTATTAAAGCAAGTTTTCTCCAAGTTATTTTTAAAAACACTTACAGAAATGCTGGCTGGGTTGCTTTGGCGAACTATTTTTACAATTTATGTATACAAGAATTAATTTGGCAGGAAAATTTTGGAAATGCAAGTATTTAACAGAAGTTTTATGAAAATTTTACACCAAAAATCGTTTATATTTAACGTGTCGGCCGCACCGTTTCACTCAAAAAGGATATAATTTATATTAAACGTGTCGGCCGCACCGCTACTCTACAAAAAGCATCGTTATTTAATTTTAAGATTTTTCTTAAAATATTTTGATTTTCAAAAAAAAAAATAGAATATTTGCATGTACAGTGAGCTCGCGGTAACATGAAGTATCCAGAATGTGAAATATTTGAAATGTTTTAATTTTTCGTAGATACGAAAGTCTAGAAAATTTTGTTAGAATTGAAATTTGGTTTGAAAAGTACGGAAAATGAATGCAATTTTAGTGGAATATTTAAGTTACGAAAAGTTGAAAAAAGAATTGTAGACCGAGAAAAAAATATTATCACGAATTCGCTGTATATGCAGGTACATAGGCACCGTTTTATGCAAAAATTATATAAAAATATTTGTGTAACTCAAAGTGTATTAGTGTATGTGTATTTGTATACCTATATTACCGCGAAACTGTTATTGGCTTTATCAAAAAATACATAAATACCCATAGATATTTACAGCTAGCTGCTACTGCCGGCCTGTCTTCCAAAAATGTTAGCGGTATTTTTGCGGTTTGATGGCGTTGTTGGGTACCTTTTCCTGTGTATCAGACGAATATGTTGTTGTTGCTGTTGGTGGTGCTTTTTTTCCCGTTTTATAATAGAATGTTTGTATGATTTTAGTTTTATAATTTTTTTGTGTAGTTTTTATTGTTTTTGTAATTTTTTTGTAAGTTATATATATTTTTGTAGATTTTTGCGGTTTTATATTTTTTTTGTATTTTTGTAAATTTTGTGTACAGTCGAACTTCCATAACTCGAATCGCCTGAATCCCACAAAAAAGTTCGAGTTACGGAGACTTCGAATTATAGAATTTTTTAATTTTAAGTAAAAAAAAAGTCAATTTCATACATGTTTGTATTTATAAACTACATTTGAATGGCAATTTTTATTTTAAAACATTGTTTTACAAAAAACTGTTAAAGAAAGTTACAATGCAGGGAAATATTCTGAAATTAATGACTGAAAGATATCTTTTTTTTGGTTGTTTTTGGCAAAAAAGGACTCCAATGTGCTTAAGGCCTTCTAGTGTTCATCAGTAGTAGTGTCATTGGTTGTCAAATATAAACTCAATGTTCGAAAAGAGTTTTCTACATCAATTCTGGAAGGCTGATTAATAGTTTCTTCCTCCGAAGACTCTTCATCACTCTCGATTCCTGCTACGTCTACGTTTGCATCCTCCAATTCAGGGCAGTATTGCTCCACAATGTCATTTTCTGTAGGGAAGCCACTTGTGCAAAGCTCGCTATTTACTTCAAAATAATCTTGAGGACTGGCATTGGTTGTTATATCGTTTGCTTTTAGCCACGATTCGTACATTCGATGTCCAAAAAGGAATTCCCCGAACTACAAAGCAAACTTCCAAAGAAAGCATTTCATGTACAAAAAGGGATTTCCCCGAATTGTGAAGCGAAATTCAAGTCAAATATGCGTTACTTCGAGTTATAGAAATGTGTTTATATGGAATGTGCATCGATTTTCTTTCGAGTTATGGAGAACTTCGAGTTATGGAGAATTTCGAGTTATGGAAGTTCGAGTTATGGGAGTTCGACTGTATTTAATTAGAGATTTACATATGTACTTCATTTTTTGTGTGAAAATTTTTTTGTAATTTTGTAGGCTAATTTTATCCAACCAGGAAAGCAGGTGGCCTTGGCTTTTATTGCCAACCTTGCATTTTTAAGGTATTTTCCTTTGGAACGGTCGCCATGTGGATAGTTTGCAATATATTTGTTGCAATAAATGCGCTTGAATCAAATGCGCTACTACCAATAATTATTGCGCGTCGAACAAGTGCTTATGAACTTTCAATTAATTGCGCTTGAATAGAGCCGTCTTGGTGCACCACTGCACTTGTGCACTGAAGTCACCTTTTCCTTTTGTTAATGTAACGGGAACCAAGTGAAAGTCAAATGTTTTGTGGCTCAATGCCGAATTAATAATGTCCCCTTTATTATAAAATTCAGGCTTATTTATAGTAAATTAATCTAAACATTTTGTTATACATATTTACTCTAATTCTTACATAGCTAAGTCTAACATAAGGCATGAAGCCCAACGCACGCTCACACATATGCACGTACATATTTACATATGTGTATAGCGCTCTGCGTGTGCTTCGGCTCCCAGCTATTTCCAAAAAGAAGGCAGCCATTGCTATCTCGGCTTTACTCAGCGAACCACTCTCGCTCAAGCTACTCGTTACTAAGTGACCAGTAACTTTTTTAGTACTTGAGCGCAGGGTTGTGTTTTGGAAATAAATGGGTGCGTTCACGCACTACACAAACATATGTAATTAAGTTTATAAATCTTAATAAAATTTTACTTTTATTTCAACGGCACTAATTTGTGTAGATTTAATAACAATAATAATGCATAACGGATTACCCACCATATCCCGCCCGACCGGCGCGAGGGGCGCATCCGCATGACGCGCGGATTGTTCTTTCGTGCCGACTCAATTAAACTAAATGCGATTTCAAAAGCAATTAGTTAAGCAAGAACAGAAAAAAATAATATATACATATAAAACGATTAAAAAAATAAAATACTCAAATGTATTTAATATGTGTAGTATATATGTAAATATACCTATATGTATCTACTTGGGTATATACGTGTTCAAAAGCAGTCTGTGGAGTAGGTAAAATTTGTTTGCAAAACAAAAAAGCCAACAAAATTTTGCCTAGACAGTAAAAAGTAAATATAAGTGAGAATAAATTGCTACACTAAAATATATGTAGAGTAAAAATATTTTTTTTTAGCACAAGTTATTTGGTCGTGAACTTTCGATTCTTATAAAAAAAAAAAAAAAAAGGTTAAGCATATAGATTTACAATAACAAAAAAATGAGGAAAAGTTTAGCTAATAATAATGAAAACTGTAACAAACCGAGTACAAAATTAAGAGCAGAAACAAATTTACACAAATTAGGCACAAGAGAGGACAGCTATGTAGCTAAACATGTTGCTACCCATTCTTTCAACAGCCAACAGTCATCATCATGCGGGGCCTTGCATCATGTTGCTGAAATTTATGTAAGGCACCTGGCTATTACTTATACATATATACATACATACTTACATCAGATATTTAATTTTTTTGTTCTAACTAGTATACATGCATATTTAACTATATAGCGCTGACCTTTTTTGTGCTGTATAATTTTTTTTGTTAAGTCGAAGAGAGCGAGTGAGAGTTATAATCTTCACACAAACAACGAAAAGGCTCATTTACGGGTCGATTCTAGAGTGGTAACAACATTCATTTTACCGACAAACAAATAACTTGGAAACTTTTACACCCTTTTGGTATTCTGCTGGCTTAAGTTGCAGTTCAATTTCGTAACCACCGAAAGAGGTGGTAACGTCTCGTAACCACGAAAAATTGCACGTGTTTTGTAAATATTTTTGTGGACAGAAAATACCACAAATTTTGTACACATACTAGTTCACAAGAATTAATAAACAATATGAGCACTTTTTTACGCGAAGTTTCGTGCGCGTTTGCATTTTATTCTCTTTTTCGCATTGTTTGTTTTTGACAGCGTTGCCATGCGCGCTAGAATCGCGGGTACATGGGCCGGTTACGATTTTTGGTTAGATAATCTTCTGGGTACAAAGTTTCCGGCTACGCTCAGAATCGACACGTTAATTCAAAATTAGTTCGGCACTGTTTCAAGATAAGTGGTTTAAAATGTCTTGATGGACGAGAAGGTACATTGAAGTTCACTTCGCTCAAAAGAAACGGGCTTGTGATTGAACCATTTAGTAATTTAATCATGAAAACAATTCCAAGCATTTCCCTCCGACTAGAAAGGCTGCGAAGATTAATTAGCTTTAAGCGACTCGTATAAGATGGCAAATTATACAAGGGATCCCAGTGAAGATATCTTAACGCAAATAGTAAAAATTATTTTTGAACTGATCCTAAGCGATCCACATGGAACCGTCTGATTAATGTAGTAAAGAGAGTTTTAGGTACATAAGTGTCGCTAAATTCTTTAGACCATCGTTTAACAAATGCTAGAACTCCTCTAACTTTATTGACTGTTACGTTAATGTGGTAGTTGATACTGAGTTTGTAATCCATAGCAAAGATGACTTGATTTGACACTTCGTTTTACTCTCTCATTTTTGTCGCTCTCATTATCTATTTATTTAGCTTTGTTGCCAGCATAGAGTCAAAATAAATATCCCGTGACAGCTGATGTGGTAGCCAGAACAAATTCGCGCGAAAATAATTGTCAAAGTCGGTGGATTTCTTATAAGCAAGTGTTTTTCAATGTGCCTTCGACAATTTTATTAAATTATAAATCACAAAGTAAAAGTTAAAAGGTAAATTTAGTGGTGAAGTGTCTGGTAAAGCTTAGTGCATATTATTATTAACAAGTTTTGTGTTTTAGGATCGGCTTCGATTAATTATGCCTCCTGGGGAACCGAGCACCCAAAACTAACTTCGGTAACGCGCCATGTACGTACCTCCTGGGTGGTGTGGAAACTGTAAATAAAAGCTCCTAAAAATGCATTTTCATCCAATAATTTGCTAGTCATTCAAATATTTTTATTTTGTTCTTTGCAAAACAATTGTTTCGACACGCCCGTGGTGTCTTCATTAGTTGCTAGTTACTGCTTTATTTACTTCAGATGTTAATATTTTTTAAATAATTGTATAAATAAATGCATTTTTATCAATATCAGTTAAATTAATGTGTAAAAAGTTGAATTTTCGCAAAATCTGCCAATTTATACCAGGAAACTAAAAAATACCCAAGAGTAATGTTAAAAATCCCCATTTTTGGGTTTCTATGGAGTGGCACCAATCACAAATGTTATAAAAAATGTGGATTTTGACAGCGCTATCTCGAAACAAAGAGTCTCAAATCTATTTATCTATGATCCATAGTAACCCCAAGGTAAAAAAAATCATACACTTTTTCAAGACTATAATTGTTAATTGTATAGGAAGCTGGCTGAGGAATTCCTCTCGAAAAACGCATGTATTTACATTTCTTTAGATTAAGCAGCATATAATTTAAATCGCACCAAGTAACTAGTGTATTGAAATCTGATTGGCTTATTTCTATCTTGAATGAAGCGAATGACGTGAGAAGCTTTACATCGTCGGCATACATTAACATTTTCTATTACTGTAGAAATATTATTTATAAACAATAAGAACAGAATCGGGCCCAGATGGCTTCCTTGAGGAACTCCTGAGGAGACATAAATAACACCGGATTCACAATTTTTAAACACTACTTTTTGTGATCTGTCACTAAGGTAAGAAGAGATCCAGCAATTGAGACCCGGCTAGAAACAGAACTGATGTAGTTTATGAATAAGTAACGAGTGACACACTTTATCGAAAGCTTTGCTGAAATCAGTATAAATAACGTCGGTGTGCAGATTTTTTCTAAAACCATTTGTAACATTACTTGTAAACTCAAGTAAATTCGTAACGGTGTACTTTCCCTTACATAACCCGTGTTGACAGTCAGAAATCAAGGTAGAGATAGGATTCGTAAGCTGATTGGTAACAATAGCTTCAAACACTTTTGGGATGGCAGAAAGCTTTGGTATGCCACGATAGTTCTCTATAGAAGCCTTGCTTCCGCTTTTATGAAGAGGTAGAAGAAGCGACTCTTTCCATGCTTTTAGAAAAACACCACACTTTAGGGACAGTTGAACAAATTGGTGAGGGGTTTGTAAATATTGTTAGCGCACTTCTTCAAAAAGCATGTAGGAATCCTATCAGGACCGCATTTAAAAGATTCCTTCAAGGTTTTCAGATAAATAAGAACACCATTGGCGAATATAGTTGGACAATTAATTACATTGTTCCCATGTAGCTCATAGGGATAATTTAGAAAGTCAGAATTGGTGACGGCAGAATAGTTAGAAGTGAAAAATTGCGCAGAAAATTTGCGATATCTTGATTATCTCTAGATAAAATGTCTTTATATTTCATGGCTGAGGGAAATCCCACTTTTCGTTTAGAATTTACGAAATCATAAAATGACTCCGGATTGCGAATAATGCCTCTTATTGTTTTAGAGATATAGGCTTTATAGCACTTTTTATTCAAGCAGATGTACCTCTTACGCAGAACAGAATACAACAAGTAATGTTTGATTAACCCCGATTTCTTAAATAATTTGAAAGAACGTGTTTTTCTATTTTCAGCATTATAAGCTCTATAGTAAACCAAGCTTGCGTGGATAATCATATGTTAATTTACGTTTAGGAACAAACTTCTCAAATAAGTCGGAAACAGTTTGATTAAAATGTAAAACGTTTGAATCGATATCGCCACAAAGCTCAGGCCAAGTTAATTTAGACCATTTTCTATTTAATTTCTTATAGTTGGCTCTTGAGAAGTTAAAATCAAAGCTACTACTCGAACAGCATTGTGCACATTGGCCATTACTTTCGTGAAATATTTCGACGATATATGTGGTAGGTTGAAATCACCTAAAACCATCATCGAGTCAAAAGCTTTAGTCAATAAGTTAACAGTTTTGAGCAGAGAGACATCCTGCATGTAGATTGAAAGATCAGATGCTGGAGGGATGTAGCAAACAGACATTTAAACTCAATGGTATCCGTGTTATGTACATTAACCTCCTCTGAAGGAATGAACGGCAAGTAGAACTCCACCTCCGACTTTGTTGAAGCAATCATGTCTATAAACTTGATATTCGTTACATAAAAATTCGGAATTGAAAACATGCGGTTTTAGCCAAGTTTCTGTAAAAGCAATAACATTATAACTGTAATGGAAAGATTTCAAATACAGGTAATTTAATTTGGTATTTAAACTTCGGACATTTTGGTATAAGATATTCACCAACTTAGAACTCAGTTTTTTGGCTCAACATTATTATGACTGATTTTAGCTACGATTTCAACATTTCTATTCTATCTGTACTCAAATTCCCGCACAAGAGCCCCGGTAGGCCAAAAAGAACTGTCCAAAAGAGAGTCAAAATCTTTTCCGGATACCCCAATTTTAAACGAACACATATTCCGTTGGTAACCGAAATTAAATTTTCTAACAATACTTTGGAGGTTGAATAAAATTTTTAAATAAAGCTCATCGACCTGAAAGATAAAATCTTTCCTTTTTAACCCAAGCTTGATTATTACTTTTTACGAGTGGGAACTGTTTCAGTTTTTCATATTCGGATTGCGAAATATACGCTACACTTTAGTGTCAAATGCTTCTTTTCGTCCATATAATTATTGTCGAGTATCCTGACCCAATAACCCGATTTTAAATATCTACTTCGTTTGAGCCACTCTTGAAAAAAAAAAAAAAAATAAAAATAATCCGTCAACCCTTACGGCTTCATAATATCGCATAATGAGAAAATTTTATATTTTTTATATATACATACGATAAATTTAGGTGAAATGTCAGTAATGAATGAATAGCTCAGATAGTACTCCCGCCGCAGTGGTAACTGAAGAAAGCCGGCTATATTTGTCCTGTATGCATACAAGATATGACCTTAGAGCAGGATTGCTCAGAAACCAAATGCCATCATATTTTCCATAAATATTAGATCAACAAATGGATCAAAGAGCATTCAGAAAGTCCTGTACGTAAACACTTGTGTCACACAAAGGATTTGCAACCAGGTTAGCTTGGTTCAACCGCAGGCCCTCGAATAGAGGTAGAGGTAAAACAACTCACATACAGTGTATCGCAAAAGTAAGTATGCAGCCCTTTTTCGCAGCTATCACCATTTTTGGCTTCAACAAATTTATTTTAACTAATTTCTTTTAAGACATGATCTAACACATAAACTTTAAATTATTTTTTAACAACTTGTGAAAAATTTGCAAAATTTCGACGAATTTTCATGGAAGTTTTCAACTTTGACCTCAGAATTTTAAAAAAAATTTTGAGTATGCAGATTTGTAGGCCATTCAATTTCAGTATAATAAGGTGTAAGTCTTAAATCCGTGAGAACTTCCCCTGATTTTTAGGAATTTTTTTTCCTCGGGACTTTAGGATTTTCCTCCATATACATATATGAACGTAATTTTTTTTTATATGGAAAAAGACAATGAAGCTCTTCAGATTTACATGCTGCAACCAGAAATGAGAATAGGAATATCGCTGATAATTAATATATAATAGAATGCGCCATTCTCTGCAACACATTTCGTTGTCACCAAATGTCAATTTAGATTACTAACGAATATCTAACATGATTGATAATAGCTGCATCGTATGTTAGCCAACATGCATATAAATTCGCGTAGTACCCAATCATTACCAAACACTGTCCATGAAGGAACCAATCTAGTTCAATCAGCGACAGTTCAAAACCAACAAAATTTCAAGGCCCATAAAATAACAACTATTATTAAGAATTGGAAAGTGCAATTTGACGGTTCTTCTGACTGATTGAATGTTGAGGAATTTATTTATCGAATACGTTCACCCTCACGAGAATCTATCTACAACGATTTTTCTCATGTTTGTCAAAACATACACATTTTGCTCAGTGGGAAAGCCAAAGACTGGTACTGAGGTACCACAAGCAAGTTCCCCGTATCGAGTTAGTACAATTTTTTTTGTCTGTCTGCATATTAAAAAAAAAGTAATTTTCAGCTCATGAAATGATATTAAGTTTTTCGAACGGGTACAGGGGACAAGAGGGGGGTTTAAGCAAACTCCCGGTACATGTCTGTTTTAATACTTCAAATCAATTTTTATTTTGTCATTTCAATTAGTGGACAAAAGCATTTTTTCGTCTTTTTTCGAGGTTAGTCAACTTTGGCGCTATGTTATAACAAGCCTGTACGAACCTTAAATGTTACTTAGCAGAAAATAAAGTTACGCGTGCAATGAATGTTAATTTTCTCCAACAAGTTGAAAACTGACGAAGGTATTAAGATTTCCATGAAAACAAAATCAAAAAAAAAATATTTTTCTCCATATACTTTGGAAATGTTTACTTGGCCTTTTTGGGCTTAGCTTTGAATCACTCTTTTTGGACTTAAGGGCCTCATTATGTATGGCGAACGATAGCTCAAACGAACAATTCGTCTGCTCCCAATATCGCCTAGCAATCGCACTTTCTTTCATTTTTGTTTTTTATGTCAAAGAAAAATAGAAAATACTTAAAAAATAATCTATGAAGCGAACGAAAATTACCATGCCTAGGCGATGTTGTTAGCTATTATTCGCCATACATAATGAGGCGACACGTTCGTTAGCTATTATTCGCCATACATAATGAGGCCCTAAATGCCTGTAACTTTTGTAATTATCAACAGATTTGGACCTACAATATGAGTATCAAACGAAAGGGGAAGGCCCCAGGTTTCCTTTGTACTTGGATATATTTCGATAAATTGATCGATAACTGAGTTATCGGTCAAAATGCGACTGCCCGAAAACCTCTATATTACATTACAATATGGGTATCAAAGGAAAGGGGATAGCTCCATTGATCGATAACTGAGTTATCGGTGAAAATGTGATTGCCCAAAAACCTTAAACTTGACCTACAATATGGGTATCAAACGAAAGGGGAAGGCCCCAGGTTTCAATTTAGCTTTGATATATTTCGATAAATTGATCGATAACTAAGTTATCGGTCAAAATTCGATTTCCCGAAAACCTTAATATTACCCGGCAATATGGGTATCAAACGAAAAGGGATAGCTCCAGGTTTCATTTGGACTTCGATAGGTTTCGATAAATTGATCGATAACTGAGTTATCGGTCAAAATGCGATTTCCCGAAAACTTCTATATTACCCTACAATATGGGTATCAAACGAAAGATGATAGCTCCAGGTTTCATTTGGACTTCGATATATGTCGATACATTTATCGATAACTGAGTTATCGGTGATTGCCCAAAAACCTTAACATTACTCTATAATATGGGTATAAAACGAAAGGAGAAGGCAACAGGTTTCATTTGGACTACGATAGGTTTCGATAAATTGATCGATAACTGAGTTATCGGTGAAAATGTGATTGCCCAAAAACCTTAAACTTGACCTACAATATGGGTATCAAACGAAAGGGGAAGGCCCCAGGTTTCCTTTGTACTTGGATATATTTCGATAAATTGATCGATAACTGAGTTAGCGGTCAAAATGCGACTGCCCGAAAACCTCTATATTACATTACAATATGGGTATCAAACGAAAGGGGATAGCTCCAGGTTTCATTTGGACTTCGATCTATTTCGATAAATTTATCGATAACTGAGTTATCGGTGATTGCCCAAAAAACTTAACATTACTCTATAATATGGGTATAAAACGAAAGGAGAAGACAGCAGGTTTCATTTGGACTTCGATAGGTTTCGGTAAATTGCTCGATAACTGAGTTATCGGTGAAAATGTGATTGCCCGAAAACCTCTATCTTACCCTACAATATGGGTTCAAACGAAAGGAGATATCTCCAGGTTTCATTTGGACTTCGATATATTTCGATAAATTTATCGATGACTGAGTTATCGGTGATTGCCCAAAAAAATTAACATTACTCTATAATATGGGTATAAAACGAAAGGAGAAGGCTGCAGGTTTCATTTGGACTTCGATAGGTTTCGGTAAATTGATCGATAACTGAGTTATCGGTGAAAATGCGATTGCGCGAAAACTTCTATATTAGCCTACAATATGGGTATCAAACGAAAGAAGATAGCTCCAGGTTTAATTTGGACTTCGATATATTTCGATAAATTTATCGATAACTAAGTTATCGGTGAAAATGTTATTGCACAAAAATCTTAAAGTTGCCCTACAATATGGGCATCAAACGAAAGGAGAAGGCCCCAGGTTTCATTTGTACTTCAATATATGTATTTCGATAAATTGATGGATAACTGAGTCATCGGTCAAAATGCGATTGCCCGAAAACCTCTATTTTACCCTACAATATGGGTATCAAACGAAAGGAGATAGCTCCAGGTTTCATTTGGACTTCGATATATTTCGATAAATTTAGCGATAACTGAGTTATCGGTGATTGCCCAAAAAAATTAACATTACTCTATAATATGGGTATAAAACGAAAGGAGAAGGCAGCAGGTTTCATTTGGACTACGATAGGTTTCGATAAATTGATCGATAACTGAGTTATCGGTGAAAATGTGATTGCCTAAAAACCTTAAACTTGACCTACAATATGAGTATCAAACGAAAGGGGAAGGCCCCAGGTTTCCTTTGTACTTGGATATATTTCGATAAATTGATCGATAACTGAGTTATCGGTCAAAATGCGACTGCCCGAAAACCTCTATATTACATTACAATATGGGTATCAAACGAAAGGGGGTAGCTCCAGGTTTCATTTGGACTTCGATCTATTTCGATAAATTTATCGATAACTGAGTTATCGGTGATTGCCCAAAAAACTTAACATTACTCTATAATATGGGTATAAAACGAAAGGAGAAGGCCGCAGGTTTCATTTGGACTTCGATAGGTTTCGGTAAATTGATCGATAACTGAGTTATCGGTGAAAATGTGATTGCCCAAAAACCTTAAACTTGCCCTACAATATGGGTATCAAACGAAAGGGGAAGGCCCCAGGTTTCATTTGTACTTCGACATATTTCGATAAATTTATCTATAACTGAGTTATCGGTAAAAATGCGATTGCAGAAAAACCTTAATATTACCCTACAATATTGTATCAAATCAACATTTGAAGTTTAATTCATCCTGGCACAATTTGTCAAAATTGAATTCTTGAAAGGCCCCCTAACGTTACCAACGAATACCTCAAAAGAACATTTTTGAAAACCAGTTTTCAATATTCTTTTTCAAAATTTGGTAAATTCTTCAGTAGCAATAATCATACTAATATTATAAATGTGAATGTAGCGATGTTTGGATGTCCAGACGTTTGCTTCTGTTACTCAATCACGTGAGAATGGCAAGACGAATTTTGATGAAGTTAGGAACGCATACAGGTTATAGTCTGGAAGAAGTTATAGGCTATTTTTTTTTTTATTAATTTTATGGGTTCGGACGCTTCTAGGGACCATTACTTTTTGATATTTTTTTCCCCCATACAATTCTGAGTATACTTGACCTATACTTATGATATTTCGCATATATGTACATAGGTAAGGATGGCCCCAGGTTTCATTTGGACTCCGATATATTTCGATAAATTTATCGACAACTGAGTTATTGGTCAAAATGCGATTGTAGAAAAACCTTAATATTACCCTACAATATTGTATAAAATCAACATTTGAATTTGCATTCATCCTGGCACAATTTGTCAAAATTGAATTCTTGAAAGGCCCCCTAACGTTACCAACGAATACCGCAAAAGAAAATTTTTGAAAACCGTTTTTTTTTTCAAAATTTTCAAAATATTCGAATTTGGTAAATTCTTCAGTAGGCAATAATCCTACTAATATTATAAATGTGAATGTAGCAATGTTTGGATGTTTGGATGTTTGTATGTTTGGATGTTTGGATGTTTGGATGTTTGGATGTCCAGACGTTTGCTTTTGTTCCCTAAAAACGTGAGAATGGCTACAGTCTGGAAGGAGCTATAGGCTATTTTTTTTTTAATTTTGGGGGTTCCGACCCTGCTAGGGACCGTTTCTTTTCGAATTTTTTTTTATTCCATATAACTCTAAGTATATTGAACCTATACTTATCATATTTCGCATATAGGTATAGAAAGATCGTACAATATGGGTATCAAACGAAAGGGGAAGGTCCCAGGTTTCATTTTATCTTCGACATATTTCGATAAATTGATCGATAACTGAGTTATCGGTGAAAATGATATTGCCCAAAAACCTTAAACTTGACCTACAATATGGGTATCAAACGAAAGGAGAAGGCCCCAGGTTTCAATTTAGCTTTGATATATTTCGATAAATTGATCGATAACTAAGTTATCGGTCAAAATTCTATTGCCCGAAAACCTTAATAATACCCTGCAATATGGGTATCAAACGAAAGGGGATAGCGCCAGGTTTCATTTGGACTTCGATAGGTTTCGATAAATTGATCGATAACTGAGTCATCGGTCAAAATGCGATTGCCCGAAAACTTCTATATTACCCTACAATATGGGTATCAAACGAAAGGAGATAGCTCCAGGTTTCATTTGGACTTCGATAGGTTTTGATAAATTGATCGATAACTGAGTTATCGGTGAAAATGTTATTGCCCAAAAACCTTAAACTTGACCTACAATATGAGTATCAAACGAAAGGGGAAGGCCCCAGGTTTCCTTTGTACTTGGATATATTTCGATAAATTGATCGATAACTGAGTTATCGGTCAAAATGCGACTGCCCGAAAACCTCTATATTACATTACAATATGGGTATCAAACGAAAGGGGATAGCTCCATTGATCGATAACTGAGTTATCGGTGAAAATGTGATTGCCCAAAAACCTTAAACTTGACCTACATTATGGGTATCAAACGAAAGGGGAAGGTCCCAGGTTTCAATTTAGCTTTGATATATTTCGATAAATTGATCGATAACTAAGTTATCGGTCAATATTCTATTGCCCGAAAACCTTAATAATACCCTGCAATATGGGTATCAAACGAAAGGGGATAGCGCCAGGTTTCATTTGGACTTCGATAGGTTTCGATAAATTGATCGATAACTGAGTCATCGGTCAAAATGCGATTGCCCGAAAACTTCTATATTACCCTGCAATATGGGTATCAAACGAAAGGAGATAGCTCCAGGTTTCATTTGGACTTCGATATATTTCGATAAATTTATCGATAACTAAGTTATCGGTGAAAATTTTATTTATTTAAAATTGCCCTACAATATGGGCATCAAACGAAAGGGAAAGGCCCCAGGTTTCATTTGTACTTCAATATATTTCGATAAATTGATGGATAACTGAGTCATCGGTCAAAATGCGATTGCCGGAAAACCTCTATTTTACCCTACAACTGCCCGAAAACCTCTATATTACATTACAATATGGGTATCAAACGAAAGGGGATAGCTCCATTGATCGATAACTGAGTTATCGGTGAAAATGTGATTGCCCAAAAACCTTAAACTTGACCTACAATATGGGTATCAAACGAAAGGGGAAGGCCCCAGGTTTCAATTTAGCTTTGATATATTTCGATAAATTGATCGATAACTAAGTTATCGGTCAAAATTCGATTGCCCGCAAACCTTAATATTACCCGGCAATATGGGTATCAAGGGGATAGCTCCAGGTTTCATTTGGACTTCGATAGGTTTCGATAAATTGATCGATAACTAAGTTATCGGTGAAAATTTTATTTATTTAAAATTGCCCTACAATATGGGCATCAAACGAAAGGGAAAGGCCCCAGGTTTCATTTGTACTTCAATATATTTCGATAAATTGATGGATAACTGAGTCATCGGTCAAAATGCGATTGCCGGAAAACCTCTATTTTACCCTACAACTGCCCGAAAACCTCTATATTACATTACAATATGGGTATCAAACGAAAGGGGATAGCTCCATTGATCGATAACTGAGTTATCGGTGAAAATGTGATTGCCCAAAAACCTTAAACTTGACCTGCAATATGGGTATCAAACGAAAGGGGATAGCGCCAGGTTTCATTTGGACTTCGATAGGTTTCGATAAATTGATCGATAACTGAGTCATCGGTCAAAATGCGATTGCCCGAAAACTTCTATATTACCCTACAATATGGGTATCAAACGAAAGGAGATAGCTCCAGGTTTCATTTGGACTTCGATAGGTTTTGATAAATTGATCGATAACTGAGTTATCGGTGAAAATGTTATTGCCCAAAAACCTTAAACTTGACCTACAATATGAGTATCAAACGAAAGGGGAAGGCCCCAGGTTTCCTTTGTACTTGGATATATTTCGATAAATTGATCGATAACTAAGTTATCGGTCAATATTCTATTGCCCGAAAACCTTAATAATACCCTGCAATATGGGTATCAAACGAAAAGGGATAGCTCCAGGTTTCATTTGGACTTCGATAGGTTTCGGTAAATTGCTCGATAACTGAGTTATCGGTGAAAATGTGATTGCCCGAAAACCTCTATCTTACCCTACAATATGGGTTCAAACGAAAGTAGATATCTCCAGGTTTCATTTGGACTTCGATATATTTCGATAAATTTATCGATGACTGAGTTATCGGTGATTGCCCAAAAAAATTAACATTACTCTATAATATGGGTATAAAACGAAAGGAGAAGGCTGCAGGTTTCATTTGGACTTCGATAGGTTTCGGTAAATTGATCGATAACTGAGTTATCGGTGAAAATGCGATTGCGCGAAAACTTCTATATTACCCTACAATATGGGTATCAAACGAAAGAAGATAGCTCCAGGTTTCATTTGGACTTCGATATATTTCGATAAATTTATCGATAACTAAGTTATCGGTGAAAATGTTATTGCACAAAAATCTTAAAGTTGCCCTACAATATGGGCATCAAACGAAAGGAGAAGGCCCCAGGTTTCATTTGTACTTCAATATATGTATTTCGATAAATTGATTGATAACTGAGTCATCGGTCAAAATGCGATTGCCCGAAAACCTCTATTTTACCCTACAATATGGGTATCAAACGAAAGGAGATAGCTCCAGGTTTCATTTGGACTTCGATATATTTCGATAAATTTAGCGATAACTGAGTTATCGGTGATTGCCCAAAAAAATTAACATTACTCTATAATATGGGTATAAAACGAAAGGAGAAGGCAGCAGGTTTCATTTGGACTACGATAGGTTTCGATAAATTGATCGATAACTGAGTTATCGGTGAAAATGTGATTGCCCAAAAACCTTAAACTTGACCTACAATATGAGTATCAAACGAAAGGGGAAGGCCCCAGGTTTCCTTTGTACTTGGATATATTTCGATAAATTGATCGATAACTGAGTTATCGGTCAAAATGCGACTGCCCGAAAACCTCTATATTACATTACAATATGGGTATCAAACGAAAGGGGGTAGCTCCAGGTTTCATTTGGACTTCGATCTATTTCGATAAATTTATCGATAACTGAGTTATCGGTGATTGCCCAAAAAACTTAACATTACTCTATAATATGGGTATAAAACGAAAGGAGAAGGCCGCAGGTTTCATTTGGACTTCGATAGGTTTCGGTAAATTGATCGACAACTGAGTTATCGGTGAAAATGTGATTGCCCAAAAACCTTAAACTTGCCCTACAATATGGGTATCAAACGAAAGGGGAAGGCCCCAGGTTTCATTTGTACTTCGACATATTTCGATAAATTTATCTATAACTGAGTTATCGGTAAAAATGCGATTGCAGAAAAACCTTAATATTACCCTACAATATTGTATCAAATCAACATTTGAAGTTTAATTCATCCTGGCACAATTTGTCAAAATTGAATTCTTGAAAGGCCCCCTAACGTTACCAACGAATACCTCAAAAGAACATTTTTGAAAACCAGTTTTCAATATTCTTTTTCAAAATTTGGTAAATTCTTCAGTAGCAATAATCATACTAATATTATAAATGTGAATGTAGCGATGTTTGGATGTCCAGACGTTTGCTTCTGTTACTCAATCACGTGAGAATGGCAAGACGAATTTTGATGAAGTTAGGAACGCATACAGGTTATAGTCTGGAAGAAGTTATAGGCTATTTTTTTTTTTATTAATTTTATGGGTTCGGACGCTTCTAGGGACCATTACTTTTTGATATTTTTTTCCCCCATACAATTCTTCAAGGTTCATTTGGACTCCGATATATTTCGATAAATTTATCGACAACTGAGTTATTGGTCAAAATGCGATTGCAGAAAAACCTTAATATTACCCTACAATATTGTATCAAATCAACATTTGAATTTGCATTCATCCTGGCACAATTTGTCAAAATTGAATTCTTGAAAGGCCCCCTAACGTTACCAACGAATACCGCAAAAGAAAATTTTTGAAAACCGGTTTTTTTTTCAAAATTTTCAAAATATTCGAATTTGGTAAATTCTTCAGTAGGCAATAATCCTACTATCCTACTAATATTATAAATGTGAATGTAGCGATGTTTGGATGTTTGGATGTCCAGACGTTTGCTTTTGTTCCCTAAAAACGTGAGAATGGCTAGACGGATTTTGTTGAAATTTGGCACGCCTACAGGTTACAGTCTGGAAGGAGCTATAGGCTATTTTTTTTTTAATTTTGGGGGTTCCGACCCTGCTAGGGACCGTTTCTTTTCGAAATTTTTTTTATTCCATATAACTCTAAGTATATTGAACCTATCCTACTAATATTATAAATGTGAATGTAGCGATGTTTGGATGTTTGGATGTTTGTATGTTTGGATGTTTGGATGTTTGGATGTTTGGATGTCCAGACGTTTGCTTTTGTTCCCTAAAAACGTGAGAATGGCTAGACGGATTTTGTTGAAATTTGGCACGCCTACAGGTTACAGTCTGGAAGGAGCTATAGGCTATTTTTTTTTTAATTTTGGGGGTTCCGACCCTGCTAGGGACCGTTTCTTTTCGAAATTTTTTTTATTCCATATAACTCTAAGTATATTGAACCTATACTTATGATATTTCGCATATAGGTATAGAAAGATCGTACAATATGGGTATCAAACGAAAGGGGAAGGTAACAGGTTTCATTTTATCTTCGACATATTTCGATAAATTGATCGATAACTGAGTTATCGGTGAAAATGATATTGCCCAAAAACCTTAAACTTGACTTACAATATGGGTATCAAACGAAAGGAGAAGGCCCCAGGTTTCAATTTAGCTTTGATATATTTCGATAAATTGATCGATAACTAAGTTATCGGTCAAAATTCTATTGCCCGAAAACCTTAATAATACCCTGCAATATGGGTATCAAACGAAAGGGGATAGCGCCAGGTTTCATTTGGACTTCGATAGGTTTCGATAAATTGATCAATAACTGAGTCATCGGTCAAAATGCGATTGCCCGAAAACTTCTATATTACCCTACAATATGGGTATCAAACGAAAGAAGATAGCTCCAGGTTTCATTTGGACTTCGATATATTTCGATAAATTTATCGATAACTAAGTTATCGGTGAAAATTTTATTGCACAAAAATCTTAAAATTGCCCTACAATATGGGCATCAAACGAAAGGGAAAGGCCCCAGGTTTCATTTGTACTTCAATATATTTCGATAAATTGATGGATAACTGAGTCATCGGTCAAAATGCGATTGCCGGAAAACCTCTATTTTACCCTACAATATGGGTATCAAACGAAAGGAGATAGCTCCAGGTTTCATTTGGACTTCGATAGGTTTCGATAAATTGATCGATAACTGAGTTATCGGTGAAAATGTTATTGCCCAAAAACCTTAAACTTGACCTACAATATGAGTATCAAACGAAAGGGGAAGGCCCCAGGTTTCAATTTAGCTTTGATATATTTCGATAAATTGATCGATAACTGAGTTATCGGTCAAAATGCGACTGCCCGAAAACCTCTATATTACATTACAATATCGGTATCAAACGAAAGGGGATAGCTCCAGGTTTCATTTGGACTTCGATCTATTTCGATAAATTTATCGATATCTAAGTTATCGGTGATTGCCCAAAAAACTTAACATTACTCTATAATATGGGTATAAAACGAAAGGAGAAGACAGCAGGTTTCATTTGGACTTCGATAGGTTTCGGTAAATTGATCGATAACTGAGTTATCGGTGAAAATGTGATTGCCCGAAAACATCTATCTTATCGGTGAAAATTTTATTGCACAAAAATCTTAAAATTGCCCTACAATATGGGCATCAAACGAAAGGGAAAGGCCCCAGGTTTCATTTGTACTTCAATATATTTCGATAAATTGATCGATAACTGAGTTATCGGTCAAAATGCGACTGCCCGAAAACCTCTATATTACATTACAATATGGGTATCAAACGAAAGGGGATAGCTCCATTGATCGATAACTGAGTTATCGGTGAAAATGTGATTGCCCAAAAACCTTAAACTTGACCTACAATATGGGTATCAAACGAAAGGGGAAGGCCCCAGGTTTCAATTTAGCTTTGATATATTTCGATAAATTGATCGATAACTAAGGTTTCGATAAATTGATCGATAACTGAGTTATCGATGAAAATGTGATTGCCCAAAAACCTTAAACTTGACCTACAATATGGGTATCAAACGAAAGGGGAAGGCCCCAGGTTTCCTTTGTACTTGGATATATTTCGATAAATTGATCGATAACTGAGTTAGCGGTCAAAATGCGACTGCCCGAAAACCTCTATATTACATTACAATATCGGTATCAAACGAAAGGGGATAGCTCCAGGTTTCATTTGGACTTCGATCTATTTCGATAAATTTATCGATATCTAAGTTATCGGTGATTGCCCAAAAAACTTAACATTACTCTATAATATGGGTATAAAACGAAAGGAGAAGACAGCAGGTTTCATTTGGACTTCGATAGGTTTCGGTAAATTGATCGATAACTGAGTTATCGGTGAAAATGTGATTGCCCGAAAACATCTATCTTACCCTACAATATGGGTTCAAACGAAAGGAGATATCTCCAGGTTTCATTTGGACTTCGATATATTTCGATAAATTTATCGATGACTGAGTTATCGGTGATTGCCCAAAAAAATTAACATTACTCTATAATATGGGTATAAAACGAAAGGAGAAGGCTGCAGGTTTCATTTGGACTTCGATAGGTTTCGGTAAATTGATCGATAACTGAGTTATCGGTGAAAATGTGATTGCCCAAAAACCTTAAACTTGACCTACAGTATGGGTATCAAACGAAAGGGGAAGGCCCAGGTTTCAATTTAGCTTTGATATATTTCGATAAATTGATCGATAACTAAGTTATCGGTCAAAATTCGATTTCAAGAAAACCTTAATAATACCCGGCAATATGGGTATCAAACGAAAGGGGATAGCTCCAGGTTTCATTTGGACTTCGATAGGTTTCGAGAAATTGATCGATAACTGAGTTATCGGTGAAACTGTTATTGCACAAAAATCTTAAACTTGACCTACAATATGGGTATCAAACGAAAGGGGAAGGCCCAGGTTTCAATTGTACTTCAATATATGTATTTCGATAAATTGATGGATAACTGAGTCATCGGTCAAAATGCGATTGCCCGAAAATCTCTATTTTACCCTACAATATGGGTATCAAACGAAAGGAGATAGCTCCAGGTTTCATTTGGACTTCGATATATTTCGATAAATTTATCGATAACTGAGTTATCGGTGATTGCCCAAAAAAATTAACATTACTCTATAATATGGGTATAAAACGAAAGGAGAAGGCAGCAGGTTTCATTTGGACTACGATAGGTTTCGATAAATTGATCGATAACTGAGTTATCGGTGAAAATGTGATTGAGTAAAAACCTTAAACTTGACCTACAATATGAGTATCAAACGAAAGGGGAAGGCCCCAGGTTTCCTTTGTACTTGGATATATTTCGATAAATTGATCGATAACTGAGTTATCGGTCAAAATGCGACTGCCCGAAAACCTCTATATTACATTACAATATGGGTATCAAACGAAAGGGGGTAGCTCCAGGTTTCATTTGGATTTCGATCTATTTCGATAAATTTATCGATAACTGAGTTATCGGTGATTGCCCAAAAAACTTAACATTACTCTATAATATGGGTATAAAACGAAAAGAGAAGGCCGCAGGTTTCATTTGGACTTCGATAGGTTTCGGTAAATTGATCGATAACTGAGTTATCGGTGAAAATGTGATTGCCCAAAAACCTTAAACTTGCCCTACAATATGGGTATCAAACGAAAGGGGAAGGCCCCAGGTTTCATTTGTACTTCGACATATTTCGATAAATTTGTCTATAACTGAGTTATCGGTAAAAATGCGATTGCAGAAAAACCTTAATATTACCCTACAATATTGTATCAAACCAACATTTGAAGTTTAATTCATCCTGGCACAATTTGTCAAAATTTAATTCTTGAAAGGCCCCCTAACGTTACCAACGAATACCGCAAAAGAAAATTTTTGAAAACCGGTTTTTTTCAAAATTTTCAAAATATTCGAATTTGGTAAATTCTTCAGTAGGCAATAATCCTACTATCCTACTAATATTATAAATGTGAATGTAGCGATGTTTGGATGTTTGGATGTTTGTATGTTTGGATGTTTGGATGTTTGGATGTTTGGATGTCCAGACGTTTGCTTTTGTTCCCTAAAAACGTGAGAATGGCTAGACGGATTTTGTTGAAATTTGGCACGCCTTCAGGTTATAGTCTGGAAGGATCTATAGGCTATTTTTTTTTAATTTTGGGGGTTCCGACCCTGCTAGGGACCCTTTCTTTTCGAAATTTTTTTTATTCCATATAACTCTAAGTATATTGAACCTATACTTATGATATTTCGCATATAGGTATAGAAAGATCGTACAATATGGGTATCAAACGAAAGGGGAAGGTCCCAGGTTTCATTTTAGCTTCGATATATTTCGATAAATTGATCGATAACTGAGTTATCGGTGAAAATGTGATTGCCCAAAAACCTTAAACTTGACCTACAATATGGGTATCAAACGAAAGGAGAAGGCCCCAGGTTTCAATTTAGCTTTGATATATTTCGATAAATTGATCGATAACTAAGTTATCGGTCAAAATTCTATTGCCCGAAAACCTTAATAATACCCTGCAATATGGGTATCAAACGAAAGAGGATAGCTCCAGGTTTCATTTGGACTTCGATAGGTTTCGATAAATTGATCGATAACTGAGTCATCGGTCAAAATGCGATTGCCCGAAAACTTCTATATTACCCTACAATATGGGTATCAAACGAAAGAAGATAGCTCCAGGTTTCATTTGGACTTCGATATATTTCGATAAATTTATCGATAACTAAGTTATCGGTGAAAATTTTATTGCACAAAAATCTTAAAATTGCCCTACAATATGGGCATCAAACGAAAGGGGAAGGCCCCAGGTTTCATTTGTCCTTCAATATATTTCGATAAATTGATGGATAACTGAGTCATCGGTCAAAATGCGATTGCCCGAAAACCTCTATTTTACCCTACAATATGGGTATCAAACGAAAGGAGATAGCTCCAGGTTTCATTTGGACTTCGATAGGTTTCGATAAATTGATCGATAACTGAGTTATCGGTGAAAATGTTATTGCCCAAAAACCTTAAACTTGACCTACAATATGAGTATCAAACGAAAGGGGAAGGCCCCAGGTTTCCTTTGTACTTGGATATATTTCGATAAATTGATCGATAACTGAGTTATCGGTCAAAATGCGACTGCCCGAAAACCTCTATATTACATTACAATATGGGTATCAAACGAAAGGGGAAGGTCCCAGGTTTCATTTTAGCTTCGATATATTTCGATAAATTGATCGATAACTGAGTTATCGGTGAAAATGTGATTGCCCAAAAACCTTAAACTTGACCTACAATATGGGTATCAAACGAAAGGAGAAGGCCCCAGGTTTCAATTTAGCTTTGATATATTTCGATAAATTGATCGATAACTAAGTTATCGGTCAAAATCCTATTGCCCGAAAACCTTAATAATACCCTGCAATATGGGTATCAAACGAAAGGGGAAGGCCCTAGGTTTCATTTGTACTTCAATATATTTCGATAAATTGATGGATAACTGAGTCATCGGTCAAAATGCGATTGCCCGAAAACCTCTATTTTACCCTACAATATGGGTATCAAACGAAAGGAGATAGCTCCAGGTTTCATTTGGACTTCGATATATGTATTTCGATAAATTGATGGATAACTGAGTCATCGGTCAAAATGCGATTGCCCGAAAACCTCTATTTTACCTTACAATATGGGTATCAAACGAAAGGGGAAGGCCCCAGGTTTCAATTTAGCTTTGATATATTTCGATAAACTTCTATATTACCCTACAATATGGGTATCAAACGAAAGAAGATAGCTCCAGGTTTCATTTGGACTTCGATATATTTCCATAAATTTATCGATAACTAAGTTATCGGTGAAAATGTTATTGCACAAAAATCTTAAAGTTGCCCTACAATATGGGCATCAAACGAAAGGAGAAGGCCCCAGGTTTCATTTGTACTTCAATATATGTATTTCGATAAATTGATGGATAACTGAGTCATCGGTCAAAATGCGATTGCCCGAAAACCTCTATTTTACCCTACAATATGGGTATCAAACGAAAGGAGATAGCTCCAGGTTTCATTTGGACTTCGATATATTTCGATAAATTTATCGATAACTGAGTTATCGGTGATTGCCCAAAAAAATTAGCATTACTCTATAATATGGGTATAAAACGAAAGGAGAAGGCAGCAGGTTTTATTTGGACTACGATAGGTTTCGATAAATTGATCGATAACTGAGTTATCGGTGAAAATGTGATTGCCTAAAAACCTTAAACTTGACCTACAATATGAGTATCAAACGAAAGGGGAAGGCCCCAGGTTTCCTTTGTACTTGGATATATTTCGATAAATTGATCGATAACTGAGTTATCGGTCAAAATGCGATTGCCCGAAAACCTCTATATTACATTACAATATGGGTATCAAACGAAAGGGGGTAGCTCCAGGTTTCATTTGGACTTCGATCTATTTCGATAAATTTATCGATAACTGAGTTATCAGTGAAAATGTGATTGCCCAAAAACCTTAAACTTGCCCTACAATATGGGTATCAAACGAAAGGGGAAGGCCCCAGGTTTCATTTGTACTTCGACATATTTCGATAAATTTATCTATAACTGAGTTATCGGTAAAAATGCGATTGCAGAAAAACCTTAATATTACCCTACAATATTGTATCAAATCAACATTTGAAGTTTAATTCATCCTGGCACAATTTGTCAAAATTGAATTCTTGAAAGGCCCCCTAACGTTACCAACGAATACCTCAAAAGAACATTTTTGAAAACCAGTTTTCAATATTCTTTTTCAAAATTTGGTAAATTCTTCAGTAGCAATAATCATACTAATATTATAAATGTGAATGTAGCGATGTTTGGATGTCCAGACGTTTGCTTCTGTTACTCAATCACGTGAGAATGGCAAGACGGATTTTGATGAAGTTAGGAACGCATACAGGTTATAGTCTGGAAGAAGTTATAGGCTATTTTTTTTTTTATTAATTTTGGGGGTTCGGACGTTCTAGGGACCATTGCTTTTTGATATTTTTTCCCCCATACAATTCTGAGTATACTTGACCTATACTTATGATATTTCGCATATATGTACATAAGTAAGGATGGCCCCAGGTTTCATTTGGACTCCGATATATTTCGATAAATTTATCGACAACTGAGTTATTGGTCAAAATGCGATTGCAGAAAAACCTTAATATTGTATCAAATCAACATTTGAATTTGCATTCATCCTGGCACAATTTGTCAAAATTGAATTCTTGAAAGGCCCCCTAACGTTACCAACGAATACCGCAAAAGAAAATTTACAATATGGGTATCAAACGAAAGGAGAAGGCCCCAGGTTTCAATTTAGCTTTGATATATTTCGATAAATTGATCGATAACTAAGTTATCGGTCAAAATTCTATTGCCCGAAAACCTTAATAATACCCTGCAATATGGGTATCAAACGAAAGGGGATAGCTCCAGGTTTCATTTGGACTTCCATAGGTTTCGATAAATTGATCGATAACTGAGTCATCGGTCAAAATGCGATTGCCCGAAAACTTCTATATTACCCTACAATATGGGTATCAAACGAAAGAAGATAGCTCCAGGTTTCATTTGGACTTCGATATATTTTGATAAATTTATCGATAACTAAGTTATCGGTGAAAATTTTATTGCACAAAAATCTTAAAATTGCCCTACAATATGGGCATCAAACGAAAGGGGAAGGCCCCAGGTTTCATTTGTACTTCAATATATTTCGATAAATTGATGGATAACTGAGTCATCGGTCAAAATGCGATTGCCCGAAAACCTCTATTTTACCCTACAATATGGGTATCAAACGAAAGGAGATAGCTCCAGGTTTCATTTGGACTTCGATAGGTTTCGATAAATTGATCGATAACTGAGTTATCGGTGAAAATGTTATTGCCCAAAAACCTTAAGCTTGACCTACAATATGAGTATCAAACGAAAGGGGAAGGCCCCAGGTTTCCTTTGTACTTGGATATATTTCGATAAATTGATCGATAACTGAGTTATCGGTCAAAATGCGACTGCCCGAAAACCTCTATGTTACATTACAATATGGGTATCAAACGAAAGGGGATAGCTCCATTGATCGATAACTGAGTTATCGGTGAAAATGTGATTGCCCAAAAACCTTAAACTTGACCTACAATATGGGTATCAAACGAAAGGGGAAGGCCTCAGGTTTCAATTTAGCTTTGATATATTTCGATAAATTGATCGATAACTAAGTTATCGGTCAAAATTCGATTGCCCGAAAACCTTAATATTACCCGGCAATATGGGTATCAAACGAAAGGGGATAGCTCCAGGTTTCATTTGGACTTCGATAGGTTTCGATAAATTGATCGATAACTGAGTTATCGGTCAAAATGCGATTGCGCGAAAACTTCTATATTACCCTACAATATGGGTATCAAACGAAAGAAGATAGCTCCAGGTTTCATTTGGACTTCGACATATTTCGATAAATTTATCTATAACTGAGTTATCGGTAAAAATGCGATTGCAGAAAAACCTTAATATTACCCTACAATATTGTATCAAATCAACATTTGAAGTTTAATTCATCCTGGCACAATTTGTCAAAATTGAATTCTTGAAAGGCCCCCTAACGTTACCAACGAATACCTCAAAAGAACATTTTTTAAAACCAGTTTTCAATATTCTTTTTCAAAATTTGGTAAATTCTTCAGTAGCAATAATCATACTAATATTATAAATGTGAATGTAGCGATGTTTGGATGTCCAGACGTTTGCTTCTGTTACTCAATCACGTGAGAATGGCAAGACGGATTTTGATGAAGTTAGGAACGCATACAGGTTATAGTCTGGAAGAAGTTATAGGCTATTTTTTTTTTATTAATTTTGGGGGTTCGGACGCTTCTAGGGACCATTGCTTTTTGATATTTTTTCCCCCATACAATTCTGAGTATACTTGACCTATACTTATGATATTTCGCATATATGTACATAAGTAAGGATGGCCCCAGGTTTCATTTGGACTCCGATATATTTCGATAAATTTATCGACAACTGAGTTATTGGTCAAAATGCGATTGCAGAAAAACCTTAATATTGTATTAAATCAACAATTGAATTTGCATTCATCCTGACACAATTTGTCAAAATTGAATTCTTGAAAGGCCCCCTAACGTTACCAACGAATACCGCAAAAGAAAATTTACAATATGGGTATCAAACGAAAGGAGAAGGCCCCAGGTTTCAATTTAGCTTTGATATATTTCGATAAATTGATCGATAACTAAGTTATCGGTCAAAATTCTATTGCCCGAAAACCTTAATAATACCCTGCAATATGGGTATCAAACGAAAGGGGATAGCTCCAGGTTTCATTTGGACTTCGATAGGTTTCGATAAATTGATCGATAACTGAGTCATCGGTCAAAATGCGATTGCCCGAAAACTTCTATATTACCCTACAATATGGGTATCAAACGAAAGAAGATAGCTCCAGGTTTCATTTGGACTTCGATATATTTCGATAAATTTATCGATAACTAAGTTATCGGTGAAAATTTTATTGCACAAAAATCTTAAAATTTCCTACAATATGGGCATCAAACGAAAGGGGAAGGCCCCAGGTTTCATTTGTACTTCAATATATTTCGATAAATTGATGGATAACTGAGTCATCGGTCAAAATGCGATTGCCCGAAAACCTCTATTTTACCCTACAATATGGGTATCAAACGAAAGGAGATAGCTCCCGGTTTCATTTGGACTTCGATAGGTTTCGATAAATTGATCGATAACTGAGTTATCGGTGAAAATGTTATTGCCCAAAAACCTTAAGCTTGACCTACAATATGAGTATCAAACGAAAGGGGAAGGCCCCAGGTTTCCTTTGTACTTGGATATATTTCGATAAATTGATAGATAACTGAGTTATCGGTCAAAATGCGACTGCCCGAAAACCTCTATATTACATTACAATATGGGTATCAAACGAAAGGGGATAGCTCCATTGATCGATAACTGAGTTATCGGTGAAAATGTGATTGCCCAAAAACCTTAAACTTGACCTACAATATGGGTATCAAACGAAAGGGGAAGGCCCCAGGTTTCAATTTAGCTTTGATATATTTCGATAAATTGATCGATAACTAAGTTATCGGTCAAAATTCGATTGCCCGAAAACCTTAATATTACCCGGCAATATGGGTATCAAACGAAAGGGGATAGCTCCAGGTTTCATTTGGACTTCGATAGGTTTCGATAAATTGATCGATAACTGAGTTATCGGTCAAAATGCGATTGCGCGAAAACTTCTATATTACCCTACAATATGGGTATCAAACGAAGGAAGAGGATTGCTCCAGGTTTCATTTGGACTTCGACATATTTCGATAAATTTATCTATAACTGAGTTATCGTTAAAAATGCGATTGCAGAAAAACCTTAATATTACCCTACAATATTGTATCAAATCAACATTTGAAGTTTAATTCATCCTGGCACAATTTGTCAAAATTGAATTCTTGAAAGGCCCCCTAACGTTACCAACGAATACCTCAAAAGAACATTTTTGAAAACCAGTTTTCAATATTCTTTTTCAAAATTTTCTAAATTCTTCAGTAGCAATAATCATACTAATATTATAAATGTGAATGTAGCGATGTTTGGATGTCCAGACGTTTGCTTCTGTTACTCAATCACGTGGGAATGGCAAGACGGATTTTGATGAAGTTAGGAACGCATACAGGTTATAGTCTGGAAGAAGTTATAGGCTATTTTTTTTTTATTAATTTTGGGGGTTCGGACGCTTCTAGGGACCATTGCTTTTTGATATTTTTTCCCCCATACAATTCTGAGTATACTTGACCTATACTTATGATATTTCGCATATATGTACATAGGTAAGGATGGCCCCAGGTTTCATTTGGACTCCGATATATTTCGATCAATTTATCGACAACTGAGTTATTGGTCAAAATGCGATTGCAGAAAAACCTTAATATTGTATCAAATCAACATTTGAATTTGCATTCATCCTGGCACAATTTGTCAAAATTGAATTCTTGAAAGGCCCCCTAACGTTACCAACGAATACCGCAAAAGAAAATTTACAATATGGGTATCAAACGAAAGGAGAAGGCCCCAGGTTTCAATTTAGCTTTGATATATTTCGATAAATTGATCGATAACTAAGTTATCGGTCAAAATTCTATTGCCCGAAAACCTTAATAATACCCTGCAATATGGGTATCAAACGAAAGGGGATAGCTCCAGGTTTCATTTGGACTGCGATAGGTTTCGATAAATTGATCGATAACTGAGTCATCGGTCAAAATGCGATTGCCCGAAAACTTCTATAATACCCTACAGTATGGGTATCAAACGAAAGAAGATAGCTCCAGGTTTCATTTGGACTTCGATAGGTTTCGATAAATTGATCGATAACTGAGTTATCGGTGAAAATGTTATTGCCCAAAAACCTTAAGCTTGACCTACAATATGAGTATCAAACGAAAGGAGATAGCTCCAGGTTTCATTTGGACTTCGATAGGTTTCGATAAATTGATGGATAACTGAGTCATCGGTCAAAATGCGATTGCCCGAAAACCTCTATTTTACCCTACAATATGGGTATCAAACGAAAGGAGATAGCTCCAGGTTTCATTTGGACTTCGATAGGTTTCGATAAATTGATCGATAACTGAGTTATCGGTGAAAATGTTATTGCCCAAAAACCTTAAGCTTGACCTACAATATGAGTATCAAACGAAAGGGGAAGGCCCCAGGTTTCCTTTGTACTTGGATATATTTCGATAAATTGATCGATAACTGAGTTATCGGTCAAAATGCGACTGCCCGAAAACCTCTATTTTACCCTACAATATGGGTATCAAACGAAAGGAGATAGCTCCAGGTTTCATTTGGACTTCGATAGGTTTCGAGAAATTGATCGATAACTGAGTTATCGGTGAAAATGTGATTGCCCAAAAACCTTAAACTTGACCTACAATATGGGTATCAAACGAAAGGGGAAGGCCCCAGGTTTCCTTTGTACTTGGATATATTTCGATAAATTGATCGATAACTGAGTTATCGGTGATTGCCCAAAAAACTTAACATTACTCTATAATATGGGTATAAAACGAAAGGAGAAGACAGCAGGTTTCATTTGGACTTCGATAGGTTTCGGTAAATTGCTCGATAACTGAGTTATCGGTGAAAATGTGATTGCCCGAAAACGTTAAGCTTCCCTACAATATGGGTATCAAACGAAAGGGGAGGGCCCCAGGTTTCATTTGTACTTCGATATATTTCTATAAATTGATCGATAACTGAGTTATCGGTGATTGCCCAAAAAACTTAACATTACTATATAATATGGGTATCAAACGAAAGGAGATAGCTCCAGGTTTCATTTGGACTTCGATAGGTTTCGATAAATTGATCGATAACTGAGTTATCGGTGAAAATGTTATTGCCCAAAAACCTTAAGCTTGACCTACAATATGAGTATCAAACGAAAGGGGAAGGCCCCAGGTTTCATTTGGACTTCGATCTATTTCGATAAATTTATCGATAACTGAGTTATCGGTGATTGCCCAAAAAACTTAACATTACTCTATAATATGGGTATAAAACGAAAGGAGAAGACAGCAGGTTTCATTTGGACTTCGATAGGTTTCGGTAAATTGCTCGATAACTGAGTTATCGGTGAAAATGTGATTGCCCGAAAACGTTAAGCTTCCCTACAATATGGGTATCAAACGAAAGGGGAGGGCCCCAGGTTTCATTTGTACTTCGATATATTTCTATAAATTGATCGATAACTGAGTTATCGGTGATTGCCCAAAAAACTTAACATTACTATATAATATGGGTATAAAACGAAAGGAGAAGACAGCAGGTTTCATTTGGACTTCGATAGGTTTCGGTAAATTGATCGATAACTGAGTTATCGGTGAAAATGTGATTGCCCAAAAACCTTAAACTTGACCTACAATATGGGTATCAAACGAAAGGGGAAGGCCCCAGGTTTTAATTTAGCTTTGATATATTTCGATAAATTGATCGATAACTAAGTTATCGGTCAAAATTCGATAGCCCGAAAACCTTAATAATACCCGGCAATATGGGTATCAAACGAAAGGGGATAGCTCCAGGTTTCATTTGGACTTCGATAGGTTTCGAGAAATTGATCGATAACTGAGTTATCGGTCCAAATGCGATTGCGCGAAAACTTCTATATTACGCTACAATATGGGTATCAAACGAAAGAAGATAGCTCCAGGTTTCATTTGGACTTCGATATATTTCGATAAATTTATCGATAACTAAGTTATCGGTGAAAATGTTATTGCACAAAAATCTTAAAGTTGCCCTACAATATGGGCATCAAACGAAAGGAGAAGGCCCCAGGTTTCATTTGTACTTCAATATATGTATTTCGATAAATTGATGGATAACTGAGTCATCGGTCAAAATGCGATTGCCCGAAAACCTCTATTTTACCCTACAATATGGGTATCAAACGAAAGGAGATAGCTCCAGGTTTCATTTGGACTTCGATATATTTCGATAAATTTGTCGATAACTGAGTTATCGGTGATTGCCCAAAAAAATTAACATTACTCTATAATATGGGTATAAAACGAAAGGAGAAAGCAGCAGGTTTCATTTGGACTACGATAGGTTTCGATAAATTGATCGATAACTGAGTTATCGGTGAAAATTTGATTGCCTAAAAACCTTAAACTTGACCTACAATATGAGTATCAAACGAAAGGGGAAGGCCCCAGGTTTCCTTTGTACTTGGATATATTTCGATAAATTGATCGATAACTGAGTTATCGGTCAAAATGCGACTGTCCGAAAACCTCTATATTACATTACAATATGGGTATCAAACGAAAGGGGGTAGCTCCAGGTTTCATTTGGACTTCGATCTATTTCGATAAATTTATCGATAACTGAGTTATCGGTGATTGCCCAAAAAACTTAACATTACTCTATAATATGGGTATAAAACGAAAGGAGAAGGCCGCAGGTTTCATTTGGACTTCGATAGGTTTCGGTAAATTGATCGATAACTGAGTTATCGGTGAAAATGTGATTGCCCAAAAACCTTAAACTTGCCCTACAATATGGGTATCAAACGAAAGGGGAAGGCCCCAGGTTTCATTTGTACTTCGATATATTTCGATAAATTTATCTATAACTGAGTTATCGGTAAAACTGCGATTGCAGAAAAACCTTAATATTACTCTACAATATTGTATCAAATCAACATTTGAAGTTTAATTCATCCTGGTACAATTTGTCAAAATTGAATTCTTGAAAGGCCCCCTAACGTTACCAACGAATACCGCAAAAGAAAATTTTTGAAAACCGGTTTTTTTTCAAAATTTTCAAAATATTCGAATTTGATAAATTCTTCAGTAGGCAATAATCCTACTAATATTATAAATGTGAATATAGCGATGTTTGGAAGTTTGGATGTTTGTATGTTTGGATGTTTGGATGTTTGGATGTCCAGACGTTTGCTTTTGTTCCCTAAAAACGTGAGAATGGCTAGACGGATTTTGTTGAAATTTGGCACGCCTACAGGTTATAGTCTGGAAGGAGCTATAGGCTATTTTTTTTTTAATTTTGGGGGTTCCGACCCTGCTAGGGACCGTTTCTTTTCGAAATTTTTTTTATTCCATATAACTCTAAGTATATTGAACCTATACTTATGATATTTCGTATATAGGTATAGAAAGATCGTACAATATGGGTATCAAACGAAAGGGGAAGGTCCCAGGTTTCATTTTAGCTTCGATATATTTCGATAAATTGATCGATAACTGAGTTATCGGTGAAAATGTGATTGCCCAAAAACCTTAAACTTGACCTACAATATGGGTATCAAACGAAAGGAGAAGGCCCCAGGTTCCAACTTAGCTTTGATATATTTCGATAAATTGATCGATAACTAAGTTATCGGTCAAAATTCTATCGCCCGAAAACCTTAATAATACCCTGCAATATGGGTATCAAACGAAAGGGGATAGCTCCAGGTTTCATTTGGACTTCGATAGGTTTCGATAAATTGATCGATAACTGAGTCATCGGTCAAAATGCGTTTGCCCGAAAACTTCTATATTACCCTACAATATGGGTATCAAACGAAAGAAGATAGCTCCAGGTTTCATTTGGACTTCGATATATTTCGATAAATTTATCGATAACTAAGTTATCGGTGAAAATTTTATTGCACAAAAATCTTAAAATTGCCCTACAATATGGGCATCAAACCAAAGGGGAAGGCCCCAGGTTTCATTTGTACTTCAATATATTTCGATACATTGATGGATAACTGAGTCATCGGTCAAAATGCGATTGCCCGAAAACCTCTATTTTACCCTACAATATGGGTATCAAACGAAAGGAGATAGCTCCAGGTTTCATTTGGACTTCGATAGGTTTCGATAAATTGATCGATAACTGAGTTATCGGTGAAAATGTTATTGCCCAAAAACCTTAAACTTGACCTATAATATGAGTATCAAACGAAAGGGGAAGGCCCCAGGTTTCCTTTGTACTTGGATATATTTCGATAAATTGATCGATAACTGAGTTATCGGTCAAAATGCGACTGCCCGAAAACCTCTATATTACATTACAATATGGGTATCAAACGAAAGGGGATAGCTCCATTGATCGATAACTGAGTTATCGGTGAAAATGTGATTGCCCAAAAACCTTAAACTTGACCTACAATATGGGTATCAAACGAAAGGGGAAGGCCCCAGGTTTCAATTTAGCTTTGATATATTTCGATAAATTGATCGATAACTAAGTTATTGGTCAAAATTCGATTGCATGAAAACCTTAATATTACCCGGCAATATGGGTATCAAACGAAAGGGGATAGCTCCAGGTTTCATTTGGACTTCGATAGGTTTCGATAAATTGATCGATAACTGAGTTATCGGTCAAAATGCGATTGCGCGAAAACTTCTATATTACCCTACAATATGGGTATCAAACGAAAAAAGATAGCTCCAGGTTTCATTTGAACTTCGATATATCTCGATAAATTTATCGATAACTGAGTTATCGGTGATTGCCCAAAAACCTTAACATTACTCTATAATATGGGTATAAAACGAAAGGAGAAGGCAACAGGTTTCATTTGGACTACGATAGGTTTCGATAAATTGATCAATAACTGAGTTATCGGTGAAAATGTGATTGCCCAAAAACCTTAAACTTGACCTACAATATGGGTATCAAACGAAAGGGGAAGGCCCCAGGTTTCCTTTGTACTTGGATATATTTCGATAAATTGATCGATAACTGAGTTAGCGGTCAAAATGCGACTGCCCGAAAACCTCTATATTACATTACAATATCGGTATCAAACGAAAGGGGATAGCTCCAGGTTTCATTTGGACTTCGATCTATTTCGATAAATTTATCGATAACTGAGTTATCGGTGATTGCCCAAAAAACTTAACATTACTCTATAATATGGGTATAAAACGAAAGGAGAAGACAGCAGGTTTCATTTGGACTTCGATAGGTTTCGGTAAATTGATCGATAACTGAGTTATCGGTGAAAATGTGATTGCCCGAAAACCTTTATCTTACCCTACAATATGGGTTCAAACGAAAGGAGATATCTCCAGGTTTCATTTGGACTTCGATATATTTCGATAAATTTATCGATGACTGAGTTATCGGTGATTGCCCTAAAAAATTAACATTACTCTATAATATGGGTATAAAACGAAAGGAGAAGGCTGCAGGTTTCATTTGGACTTCGATAGGTTTCGGTAAATTGATCGATAACTGAGTTATCGGTGAAAATGTGATTGCCCAAAAACCTTAAACTTGCCCTACAATATGGGTATCAAACGAAAGGGGAAGGCCCCAGGTTTCATTTGTACTTCGACATATTTCGATAAATTTATCTATAACTGAGTTATCGGTAAAAATGCGATTGCAGAAAAACCTTAATATGACCCTACAATATTGTATCAAATCAACATTTGAAGTTTAATTCATCCTGGCACAATTTGTCAAAATTGAATTCTTGAAAGGCCCCCTAACGTTACCAACGAATACCTCAAAAGAACATTTTTGAAAACCAGTTTTCAATATTCTTTTTCAAAATTTGGTAAATTCTTCAGTAGCAATAATCATACTAATATTATAAATGTGAATGTAGCGATGTTTGGATGTCCAGACGTTTGCTTCTGTTACTCAATCACGTGAGAATGGCAAGACGGATTGTTGAGAATTAAAGTCCCTTACCTCTGGTGGGGGGAAACTAAAATCTTCAATAAAAAGAACAGCTTGATGGTGTTGCTGATTGAGAATTTATTATAGTTCTGTCTCTTCAACTATTTTACATTTGCTTATATACTAAATCTTAAAATTATGTTCCTTAATCTACTATACAAGTGCGTGTGTTTATGTAAAACGGACTGATTTTAATGTTAGCCTAAGTACATTTTATCTATTGTTTTGCTGTGTCTTAATCACCGATCGTCTGGGTTTAACGATCGATTGTCTAGACTGTTTCAAGGGTATTGCTTAAATATTAGGACAAGATAAGAAACCATATGTTTTGTATGCTTATCTTTCCTTCTAGTGGACTGTATGTGTGTACATATGTGTGTGTGTGTGATAGGTTTGGGTACCTTATCCTGTTTGTTTTGTAAGTATGTATGTATGACAATACTATCATAAAATTCTAGTGGACTGTATAAATATACTTATTTTAGAGTGGCAGAGTTGTGTGTTCATATTTTTGTATGAACATTCTGCCAAAGGGCAAATAAAATATGGTAAAGTGAGCCAACGAATTCGAATGGTGCACGTCTTTTTCTATTTCCTTGCTTCATGAACAGCTCGTTATTTGACTTGAGGTTACTATATTTATGCTTCAAAGTTGTGGTAATCATTACACAAGCCTCTTCATAATCGGTCAATATTTGGCATTGATGTTCAAGTCTGTTAATAAATTCGTTTATTTTATCCATTCCTTCGTAATAGGAGCCTAACTCGTAATAAACGATTAAGTTCCATTTTGAATTTATTACGTCTATTTTGCCAATTGGATCCAAGTATATTGTTGTATTGTTTCTTAGTTCAGCTACTGAAGCACCTGTTCTCGCTGTATCCTTTATGGTTAATGCTTTTACTTGCACTGCTAGCATAAGAAATGTAAAGAACCACATCATCATTGTTTTTGTTATTGTCTGGCCCCCTGTAGTTGCTGTCTTTTTTGATGTTCTTGTTGTCAACAGACTAGTAGCTTGATTTCGCTCTTCTGTATTGCTGTTGTCTGTTGTTTCTAGCGGGCATAGTTTATGAATGGCTCTGGTTTTTCCATCGCTTTAAAACTTTAAAACTTTGCCTAATGGCCATTTTGCCGGATGGGTTTCCTCATTTTTAATAATGACTATTTGACCTTCTACTAGATTGTCGGATTTTGTTTTCCATTTCATTCTTTGTTGCAACATTGTGACATATTCGCTTTCCCACCGTTTCCAAAAATCTCTTTTCATTTTTTGGATCAATTTCCATCTGTCTAATGAATCTCTCGTTGTGTCATCATCTGCTTCAGGACAGTCTATTAGTGGGCATCCTATTAAAAAATGCCCAGGGGTTAAAACATCTATATCGCTTTCGCTATCAATAGCACAAAGAGGTCGCGAATTTAGCACTGCTTCAATCTGTGATAGTAACGTAGTCATCTCTTCGAATGTCAATTTACTTTCGCCTATCACTCTTTTTAAGTGATATTTTACAGACTTGACGCCAGCTTCCCAAATTCCTCCGAAGTGAGGAGCTGCCGGCGGCCCGAAATGCCATTGAACTTTGTCTGCTTCTAATATGGGGGCTATCGTTGAATTATTTTTTACTGCCTTTTTGAAGTCCAAGTCTAATTTTCTGCATGCTCCGACAAAATTTGTTCCATTGTCTGAGTATATATGCTGACTTTTACCTCTTCTAGCAAAAAATCGTTTCAAAGCAGCTAGAAAAGCTTCAGTTGTTAAATCACTCACTGCCTCTAAATGAATGGCTTTTGTTGCCATACATACAAATACAGCTATATAGCCTTTAAATGCTTTTTGCCCTCTTCCTTTCGAACATCTCATATACATTGGACCTGCATAGTCTATACCAACGTGTGTGAATGGGATCGACAGCGATACTCGAAATTCTGGAAGATTGCCCATTATTTGTTTAGCTGTTTCCTTGCGGTAACGTATGCACCGATTACAAGCTCTTATAGTTTTCTTTATTGAATTTTTTAATCCAATTATTTATTTATTTATTTATTTATTTATTTATTTACAAAAAAAGTAGTCTAGCATTAGAAATACTTACAGACTACGTAGACATATGTATAAAAGAACAGAACATTTTTATAAAAATATATTAGCGAGTAGAGTTTTAAAAACAGGTTTAGACAATGAGAAGTCGATCGATAAAGAATCTGGGAGAAGATTAAACTCCGTCATTGCTCTAAAGATGGGCGCATTAGAGGCATAGAGAGTTCGAGCACGGTCTGTATAAAAAATATTATTATTTCGCAGCAGCCGGTTCGGGACATGAAACCGGATGCTCTCAAGAAGAGATGGCGCATCTATGTTACCGTTAATAATGTCGAAGACTAAAGTCAACGACAGGATGGTTCTTCTGCATTGTAGAGACTGAAGGTTAATGAGTGCACATCTAGCTGAGTAAGAAGGGATCGGCTCAGAAAAATTCAGAGATCGAAGCGCAAAGCGAACAAAAACTTTTTGAACTCGTTCGAGCCTCTTGATATGGCATTCGTGATATGGTCTCCAAATGAAGCATGCGTATTCAAGCTTGGAACGGACGAGCGATGTGAACAAAAGCTTTAGCGTATATGGATCAGAGAAGTCTGAGCTAAATCGGCGGATAAACCCTAAAACAGAATATGACTTGGCTATGGTAGAGTTTAGATGGGTCACGAAAGTAAATTTAGAGTCAAAGATTACCCCCAAGTCCTTAACTTCATTAAGAGTTGATAGGCAGGAACCACCAATGTGAAATGAAGTAGGAATGAAACTACGAGATTTATAAAATATTACATGAAAGCATTTACTAACATTCAGCGGCAGGTTATTTGTAATACACCACGAAGCCAAATTGTTCAGATCAGACTGAATCTTAACAGAGTCTAAGGAACTTGAAGTGGTAGAGAAAATCTTTAAATCATCAGCGTAAAGTAGAAAGTTGGAGTATTGAAAACAAGCCGAGATGTCATTAATAAAGATTACAAACAACAACGGCCCCAGAATACTGCCTTGAGGCACCCCTGAGGTGGCACAAAAAGAATTAGACATAGCATTGTCTATTAAAACTATGCATTTCCGCTGATTAAGGTAAGATTTTATCCATGATAAAAATGTTGAGTGAAATCCCAGTACTGCTAGCTTAGAGACCAGAATAGTGTGGCTGACCTTATCAAATGCTTTTGAAAAGTCTGTGTAAACAGCGTCTACTTGAAGATGGTTATTGAAGGCCGATAGACAAAACTCAGAAAAAATAGCAAGATTTGACATCGTGGATCTACCGGGCATGAAACCGTGCTGATTGTTAATGATCCAATAATTCCTTCTGATCATGGATTCCATTAACTTGTTTCCTCCATGTAAGGTTGTTTTGTGACCGTTTTCAATAATTAATGTTGATTAATGTGATTTATTTAATATTATCGGGTGCTTCTGATTAAATTGAAATTTTGTATTCTCCAATCTACCACCTACTCGAAGAATTCCATTGTTGTCTAGGATTTTGTTTAAGCTTGCGATATGACTTTTATTACTAACTTCTTTTTTAGTCTCCAAGCTCTGAATTTCCTCTCTAAATTGTAACCTTTGTTGATGTTTTATTATTATCTGTTCAGCTTCTTTAAGTTCTGATTTTATCAAGTATGAAGGATATTTTTGTCCTCGTATTCGTTTTATAAATCGCAATATATAAGCAACAACCCTTGTTAATTTCGTTAAACTAGAATACTTCAGTGTTACCTCATCCAAAAAATTTGATCCTTTTGAAGTTGAGACATATAAGGCATCAATTTTGAATATACTCTGCATTGGCCACTGATTTTCCTCTCCTTGTAACCATTTGGGGCCTTTCCACCATAGTTCGTGCTCTACAAGTTTGTTTGCAAATATTCCTCTGGATGCAACATCATCTGGATTGTCCTTGGTTCCGACGTGTCGCCATATCGCTGTGGGAGCATATAATTTGATTTGTTCTACTCTGGTTTTAATGAACTTGTCTTTATTTCGGTAATTATTTATCCATGCTAAGGTTATAGTCGAATCACTCCAAGCAAATATTTTAATTGTCTTTATCCTTTGCAGTAATATAGCAAGAAGGTGAGCCGCACATAATTCCAGCTTTGGTAGCGTCTTTTTGTTTTTAATTGGATTTACTTTAGCTTTACCAGCAATTATCGTTATAACTGATCCAACTTTAGCATATACAACTGCTGCGTAAGCTTTTTCAGATGCATCTGCAAACCCATGAAGTTCAATTTCAACGTCATTTTTTGTTTCAAACCATCTAGGAATTTTTACTCTTTTTATATCTGGTACGTGTTGCATAAACTCTTGCCATTCTTTTGCCAAATTCTCGTCAAGTAACTCATCCCAGTTGAGTTTCATCAACCAAAGTTTTTGTATAAACAACTTTGCTAAAACGGTCATAGGTGACAGCCAACCCATCGGATCGAAAATTCTCGCCAAATCAGATAAGGCTTGTCTTTTTGTTACTAGCTTTTTCGGCGACAAATTTATATTGAATCCAAACGTATCTTTGGTCGGGTCCCATCGTATACCCAAAGTTTTAATTGTTTCGTCTTCTGCTATTTGTATTACCTCCTTTTCGCCTTTTGGGGAAATTGCTGCTATAATTTCACTATTATTAGACATCCATTTTCTTAAGTGAAATCCATATTTTTGTAGATGTTTTGATATTTCGACTTGAATGGCTTTACATTCTTTTATTGAGTCTGCTCCTGTCATTAAATCGTCCATGTAGAAATCGTTTTTGATGATGTTTGAAAGCAAGCTATTGCAGGGCTCGCAGAGTTTGGCGATTTCTTGTAATGTTCTTGTTGCAAGAAAAGGAGCGGATGCTGTTCCGTATGTAACTGTTTGAAATTTGTACTCTTTTATCGGCTTTTCTCTCGTGTCTCTCCACAATATGCGCTGATAATCTTGGTCAGCTTCTGCTACTTTAATTTGCCTATACATCTTTTCTATATCGCTTATTACCACAAATTGCTAAAGCCTGCATTTAATAATGATATCGAATATATCTTTTTGGAGCCTTGGCCCTATGAACAGGATGTCATTTAAGCTGGTACCGTTTGTAGTTTTCGCAGATGCATCAAAAACTACTCGTAGCTTAGTTGTGAGACTGTCTTCTCGAATTACGGCTTGATGTGGCAAATAGTATTTCCCGCAATTATTTTCACTTGCTTTTTTCATGTGTCCCATTTCTAAATACTCTTTCATAAATTGAGTATATTGCTTTCTCAGTTCGTCATTTGAAGCAAATCTTTTCTCAAGATTCAGAAATCTCGCCATTGCTTGTTTGCGAGAGTCACCTAATTCCTTTCCTTTTTTGAAGGGCAGATTGACGACAAATCTATTATTTTCATCTCTTGTTGTCGTTTTGTCAAAAATATCTAGACTTTCATCTTCATCTGTTTTATTTTCTGGAGATGTGGTGTCTTCGATCTCCCAAAACCTCTCCAATGTTGTAGTCACCGCTGCTATGATTCTACCACTCTTTCTTGGTTGCTGTAGAACTCCGGACATTATCCACCCTAATTTCGTGGCTTGGCCTAGTATTCTATCTTTCTTGAATATGCCTTCCTCTAATATATCAGCATATACGTCTCCTCCAATAACGACGTCGATCCGATCTGATTTATTGAAGTAGGGATCAGCTAAGGTATAGTTTCTCCATTGTTCTATATCCCAGTTAAACGTTTTATCTGGTTGTGCACTTGCTAATCTTGGTAAAATTAGTGCTTCGACATCGTATATTTCATTGCTTAGGAATCTCGGTTTAATTTGAATATTTACTCTAAATTTGGAGACTCCTACCGTAGTATTCCCTAGCCCTTGCAGCTCAGTTACTTCTCTTCTTTTTGGTAACCGTAGTATCTGAGCCGCTTCCTCGGAAATGGTAGTCTTTTGTGATCCTTGATCAATAAGTGCTCGCATAATCACGTACTCTCCATTTGCTGCTTTTACTCGTATTTGTGCTGTTGCTAAGAGTATTGATGTTTCGGAGTTTTGTGTCATCATAGCTGATGATTTTTTTATATTTTCTTCACCTGCTCCTTTCTCCTTTTGGAACTCATTGTAATGCAGTAAATTATGATGATTTCTTCCACACTTACTGCATTTTTTTTTGTTCTTACAATTGCCATCATATACGTGATCGAGGCAAATGTTGCATAGCTTATTGTTTACTATGAAATTCCTACGACTCATGGTAGTCAATGCCTGGAATTTTCTGCATTCCACAATTTGATGCCCAGAAAATTTGCAATATATACAGGTCTTTTGCGCAGCCGTATAGAATGTGGGTGTTCGTTGTGGTGGCTTTTGATTGCTCCATTTAGTTGTCTTTTTGTCTCTTATCGCTTCTAGAGCTTGATATTGTTGCTCCAAAAAACCAAACACATCATCTAGGCTTTGTATGTCTCTAGTTTTCTTGACATTCTGCTCATATAACCGGAGACTTTCTTTGTCCAGTTTGCGAACAACTATTCGAGCTATAATAGCTTGTTCATCGGCTAAATTCAAATTAAGCCCTTTTAGAGCATAGATGCATTCTTTGGTGGTATCCAAGAGCTGCTTCATACTGGCCGCACTTTCCCCATTTGCTGTTGGTTGATCCAGAATTCGGTCCACTTGTGTTGTGAATTGCAACCTTCTGTTTTCGTATCTTTCGTGGAGTATTTTCCACGCGGCTTCGTAGTTGCATTCGGTTACTGGTAAATGCTGAATTAATCTTCCAGCTTCCCCTGCTAATGCTGATTTCAATCTAAACATTTTTTCTACTTCAGTGAAGTGCTTTGAATTGTGCACTAAACCTTGGAAAAGATCCCGAAATGATGACCATTGTTTCATGTCGCCATAAAATATTGGAATCTTAATTTCCTGCAACTTCATTGTGGCAGACACAGTCTGTGTTGACATGGTTCCTTTTAACTTATTAGTCAATTTTTCAATATAAATACTATAGTTTTCTTGGAGGTCTTCCATGTATTCTTCTATTGCGTCTTTATTTATATTTTCTAACTTGATGCTACGAGTTTCAGAAAACGCTTCTTCTACATATTCGAATTGTATTTGAAGCTTCGTCTTGAGCTCTCTTACTTCTTCGACCGAAAGCAAACTATTCTTTTGTATTTCTTTGATGGTCTTTCTTAGTTTTTCTCCTCGACGTTTAAATCTCATTTGTACCTCCGCACTATTATCTGGTTGTATGTACTGAGGTGTAAATTGTTTATGGCCTGTTGTCAATAAGCCACCTGATGCTGCGCAATCTGATGCTGCTGATGTCGAGCCACCTGATGCTGTAGATTCTTCTGCTTCACTTTGTATTTTTAACTGCTGAATGCACTGTTCCAGAAGCTTAAGAATATGTTCGTAATACTCTTTGCTAAAGTATTCGGCCGCTTCTGGACTATTTTTGGCCACAATTTTGGCATGGTTAGCATTAAATTCCGTTATAATTGTTTGGACGTGTTTAATATGTTCAGGACATGCGGCTTTTCTTATTTTTCCGCCTTCTATTTTTTGTTGTTCGTCTTCAGAAGGTGCGCCCAACTGGCGCTGTCTTTGTAGCAGAGTTTCCATGATGATTGCTTAAAAATTGATTTTTGTTTTCAGTCTTCTTTTTAACACTTCTCGCTGTTCCAGCCACGAGAAACGCTTATTAGAGTTCTTCTTTTCTAGCACACTTCACGCTGTTCCAGCCGCGTGAAACGCTTGTACACTTAGAGTTCTCTTCCGTTTTTCTTTAAACGCACGTTTTTACCACTTCTCGCTGTTGTAGCCACGAGAAACGCTTGCACATTTGATATCCATATATATTTTTTAAAAAACCCACACGCACTTCTCGCTGTTTAGCCACGAGAACGCTTTTTTTTTACACTTTTCGCTGTTTAGTCACGAAAACGCTTTTTTTTTACACTTTTCGCTGTTTAGTCACGAAAACGCTTTTTTTTACACTTTTCGCTGTTTAGTCACGAAAACGCTTTTTTAATGCGGACAGTCTTTGCTAGTCCGGCTTACAAAAATAAACCTTTTTTATTTAACGCGGACAATCTTTGCTGCTCCGGCTCACATAAATAGGTTTTGATACTGCTAAGTAACGCTCTTTTTTCTTTGAAACTTACAGCACTTACGCTTGAGCTCTTTTTTTTAGGCTCGATTGACCAAATGTTGAGAATTAAAGTCCCTTACCTCTGGTGGGGGGAAACTAAAAAGAACAGCTTGATGGTGTTGCTGATTGAGAATTTATTATAGTTCTGTCTCTTCAACTATTTTACATTTGCTTATATACTAAATCTTAAAATTATGTTCCTTAATCTACTATACAAGTGCGTGTGTTTATGTAAAAGGGACTGATTTTAATGTTAGCCTAAGTACATTTTATCTATTGTTTTGCTGTGTCTTAATCACCGATCGTCTGGGTTTAACGATCGATTGTCTAGACTGTTTCAAGGGTATTGCTTAAATATTAGGACAAGATAAGAAACCATATGTTTTGTATGCTTATCTTTCCTTCTAGTGGACTGTATGTGTGTACATATGTGTGTGTGTGTGATAGGTTTGGGTACCTTATCCTGTTTGTTTTGTAAGTATGTATGTATGACAATACTATCATAAAATTCTAGTGGACTGTATAAATATACTTATTTTAGAGTGGCAGAGTTGTGTGTTCATATTTTTGTATGAACACGGATTTTGATGAAGTTAGGAACGCATACAGGTTATAGTCTGGAAGAAGTTATAGGCTATTTTTTTTTATTAATTTTGGGGGTTCGGACGCTTCTAGGGACCATTACTTTTTGATATTTTTTTCCCCCATACAATTCTGAGTATACTTGACCTATACTTATGATATTTCGCATATATGTACATAGGTAAGGATGGCCCCAGGTTTCATTTGGACTCCAATATATTTCGATAAATTTATCGACAACTGAGTTATTGGTCAAAATGCGATTGCAGAAAAACCTTAATATTACCCTACAATATTGTATCAAATCAACATTTGAATTTGCCTTCATCCTGGCACAATTTGTCAAAATTGAATTCTTGAAAGGCCCCCTAACGTTACCAACGAATACCGCAAAAGAAAATTTTTGAAAACCGGTTTTTTTTCAAAATTTTCAAAATATTCGAATTTGGTAAATTCTTCAGTAGGCAATAATCCTACTAATATTATAAATGTGAATGTAGCGATGTTTGGATGTTTGGATGTCCAGACGTTTGCTTTTGTTCCCTAAAAACTTGAGAATGGCTAGACGGATTTTGTTGAAATTTGGCACGCCTACAGGTTATAGTCTGGAAGGAGCTATAGGCTATTTTTTTTTTATTAATTTTGGGGGTTCGGACGCTTCTAGGGACCATTGCTTATTGATATTTTTTTCCCCCATACAATTCTGAGTATACTTGACCTATACTTATGATATTTCGCATATATGTACATAGGTAAGGATGGCCCCAGGTTTCATTTGGACTCCGATATATTTCGATAAATTTATCGACAACTGAGTTATTGGTCAAAATGCGATTGCAGAAAAACCTTAATATTGTATCAAATCAACATTTGAATTTGCATTCATCCTGGCACAATTTGTCAAAATTGAATTCTTGAAAGGCCCCCTAACGTTACCAACGAATACCGCAAAAGAAAATTTTTGAAAACCGGTTTTTTTTCAAAATTTTCAAAATATTCGAATTTGGTAAATTCTTCAGTAGGCAATAATCCTACTAATATTATAAATGTGAATGTAGCGATGTTTGGATGTTTGTATGTTTGGATGTTTGGATGTTTGGATGTCCAGATTTTGCTTTTGTTCCCTAAAAACGTGAGAATGGCTAGACGGATTTTGTTGAAATTTGGCACGCCTACAGGTTATAGTCTGGAAGGAGCTATAGGCTATTTTTTTTTTAATTTTGGGGGTTCCGACCCTGCTAGGGACCGTTTCTTTTCGAAATTTTTTTTATTCCATATAACTCTAAGTATATTGAACCTATACTTATGATATTTCGCATATAGGTATAGAAAGATCGTACAATATGGGTATCAAACGAAAGGGGAAGGTCCCAGGTTTCATTTTAGCTTCGATATATTTCGATAAATTGATCGATAACTGAGTTATCGGTGAAAATGTGATTGCCCAAAAACCTTAAACTTGACCTACAATATGGGTATCAAACGAAAGGAGAAGGCCCCAGGTTTCAATTTAGCTTTGATATATTTCGATAAATTGATCGATAACTAAGTTATCGGTCAAAATTCTATTGCCCGAAAACCTTAATAATACCCTGCAATATGGGTATCAAACGAAAGGGGATAGCTCCAGGTTTCATTTGGACTTCGATAGGTTTCGATAAATTGATCGATAACTGAGTCATCGGTCAAAATGCGATTGCCCGAAAACTTCTATATTACCCTACAATATGGGTATCAAACGAAAGAAGATAGCTCCAGGTTTCATTTGGACTTCGATATATTTCGATAAATTGATCGATAACTGAGTTATCGGTCAAAATGCGACTACCCGAAAACCTCTATATTACATTACAATATGGGTATCAAACGAAAGGGGAAGGTCCCAGGTTTCATTTTAGCTTCGATATATTTCGATAAATTGATCGATAACTGAGTTATCGGTGAAAATGTGATTGCCCAAAAACCTTAAACTTGACCTACAATATGGGTATCAAACGAAAGGAGAAGGCCCCAGGTTTCAATTTAGCTTTGATATATTTCGATAAATTGATCGATAACTAAGTTATCGGTCAAAATTCTATTGCCCGAAAACCTTAATAATACGCTGCAATATGGGTATCAAACGAAAAGGGAAGGCCCCAGGTTTCATTTGTACTTCAATATATTTCGATAAATTGATGGATAACTGAGTCATCGGTCAAAATGCGATTGCCCGAAAACCTCTATTTTACCCTACAATATGGGTATCAAACGAAAGGAGATAGCTCCAGGTTTCATTTGGACTTCGATATATGTATTTCGATAAATTGATGGATAACTGAGTCATCGGTCAAAATGCGATTGCCCGAAAACCTCTATTTTACCTTACAATATGGGTATCAAACGAAAGGGGAAGGCCCCAGGTTTCAATTTAGCTTTGATATATTTCGATAAATTGATCGATAACTAAGTTATCGGTCAAAATTCGATAGCCCGAAAACCTTAATAGTACCCGGCAATATGGGTATCAAACGAAAGGGGATAGCTCCAGGTTTCATTTGGACTTCGATAGGTTTCGAGAAATTGATCGATAACTGAGTTATCGGTCCAAATGCGATTGCGCGAAAACTTCTATATTACCCTACAATATGGGTATCAAACGAAAGAAGATAGCTCCAGGTTTCATTTGGACTTCGATATATTTCCATAAATTTATCGATAACTAAGTTATCGGTGAAAATGTTATTGCACAAAAATCTTAAAGTTGCCCTACAATATGGGCATCAAACGAAAGGAGAAGGCCCCAGGTTTCATTTGTACTTCAATATATGTATTTCGATAAATTGATGGATAACTGAGTCATCGGTCAAAATGCGATTGCCCGAAAACCTCTATTTTACCCTACAATATGGGTATCAAACGAAAGGAGATAGCTCCAGGTTTCATTTGGACTTCGATATATTTCGATAAATTTATCGATAACTGAGTTATCGGTGATTGCCCAAAAAAATTAGCATTACTCTATAATATGGGTGTAAAACGAAAGGAGAAGGCAGCAGGTTTCATTTGGACTACGATAGGTTTCGATAAATTGATCGATAACTGAGTTATCGGTGAAAATGTGATTGCCTAAAAACCTTAAACTTGACCTACAATATGAGTATCAAACGAAAGGGGAAGGCCCCAGGTTTCCTTTGTACTTGGATATATTTCGATAAATTGATCGATAACTGAGTTATCGGTCAAAATGCGACTGCCCGAAAACCTCTATATTACATTACAATATGGGTATCAAACGAAAGGGGGTAGCTCCAGGTTTCATTTGGACTTCGATCTATTTCGATAAATTTATCGATAACTGAGTTATCGGTGAAAATGTGATTGCCCAAAAACCTTAAACTTGCCCTACAATATGGGTATCAAACGAAAGGGGAAGGCCCCAGGTTTCATTTGTACTTCGACATATTTCGATAAATTTATCTATAACTGAGTTATCGGTAAAAATGCGATTGCAGAAAAACCTTAATATTACCCTACAATTTATTTATTTTATTTATTTATTTTATTTATAAAATATCAAACACAACAACCATAAGTTTTATTTACAGTGTTTGATAATAGGAGCTAATACATACAACTTTAAATTAAAAATTTAATATTTAATAAAACTTTAAATTAAACATATTTTTAAACAATATTGAGAAAGATAGATGAGGCAATAAATAGTTAGGTGAGAGAGATAAAGAAAAGTTGGAGTAGGAAGTTTACATTACAGGGTGAGTACATTCTTAGATTTCTAAATTTGCTTAATAAAGTAACGCAAAAGTTCTCTTTTAAAAGGCAATATGCCCCTGATACTTCGGATCTCTATCGGTAGTATGTTCCAAAGACGAACTGTCGAAACAAAGAACTGACGCTCAGATGTTCGTGAGCTGAATGTTAAATGCAATATTTGCGAGGAGCGCACTGATCTTGCTAGTCTCAGCCGTTCGCTGAGATTTTCGGGTTCCTTATTTATCAGAATCCGGTGTAGGAGTGTTAAGCATCTGAACTTCAGTAGATCATCAAGTGGGACACAGTATATCTTCACAGCATATTCGGAAATATGTTCGTATCGACCAATACCGTAGATATAGCGTGCAATATTATTGTACAATACATTAAGTTTTCTACTACAAATGCTGTCACAATTAGCGTAAAGTTCGCAACCACAAAGTAAAGTTGGAATCAAATAAGACTTCGCTAAAAGCAGTCTTATTTTAATCGGTGTGAAGTGTTGAGTGGCCCACAGTACTCTTAGCTTTCCATACACTTTGCCAATCGATGTAAAAATATGATTATTCCACGTCAATGTTCTATTGAAAGTAACGCCAAGATTTTTCACATTGTTAACAAATTTTATCTCAGTGTTATTAAGTATTACTTTGGGATAGTTGTTGAGGTCAAACAATTTTTTATAGATAGCTATACACTGCGATTTATTGGGGTTTAGGAATAGTCCATTGTCACTAGCCCATTCATTTACCAGGCATAGATCGGCGTTCAAATTGCATATGCAAGTTTCAATGGAGGCAAATGGACTGCTAAGATAAATTTGGACATCATCTGCATATATGTGAACATTGCTGTGTTTGAGAACATTTGGTAGGTCATTTATATACAATACGAATAGTAAAGGGCCAAGTATAGATCCTTGCGGAACACCTTTAGTTACAGGCAGTAAGTCCGACATAGAGCTGCCTACACTTACTGACTGGGATCTCTCATGGAGGTAAGACTTAATTAGATCAACCGCAGGTTTAGAAAAGTTAAAAAGAGTCCTAAGTTTTAAACAAAGTAATATATGATCGACTGAGTCAAATGCCTTCGAATGATCTAAGAGAGTAAGAAATGTTACACGATTATTATCCATATTCATTCTTATATCATCCGAAACGTTTAATAAGGCAGTGATACAGCTCCTATTAGTTCTGAAACCAGACTGGTACGGACTTATTAAGGAGTTGCTACTTACAAACGAGTTTATCTGACCATTTACTATACGTTCGAACACTTTCGACAGAAAAGGTAAAATAGCGATAGGCCTAAAATCGCCATTAGCTTTTTTAATGGGAATAATTTTCGCCTCCTTCCAGCATTGAGGAAATACCGCCGTAGTTAAAATTGTGTTGAAAGCATAAGTAAGATAGGGTAAAATTTTTGGCAATATGCATTTAATAAATTTTGGGTGAACACCATCGAGGCCAACGGCACTAGATTTTATCGAAAGTAAGGATTGGACAACGTCGCAGTCATCAACACACTTAAAACAAAAACCAGAGAAGGAAAAATCATAACTAGCATTATAGCGACTATAATTTGCATTACTCTGATTACAAGGCAAGCTGACGAATTCTCTGTTCAATTCATTAACATCTATATCCAAAGGTGTAATCTTACTTTTGTTAGTAATTCCTATATTACGAATCTGCCTCCAGGTTTGCTGGGAGCCAATAGCAGCACTGAACAGGTTTTCATAGTATTTCCGCTTATGATTCTTAATAGTTCTTGTAACGTCCCTTCTCAAGAGCCTATAGCAATTAAAGGATTCTGCTGACTTAGTTTTCTTCCAAACGGAGTATGCACTATTACGTTTTTCGATTAATTTCTGAATATATCCGTTAAACCACGGACACCTTTCAGATTTAGTAGGTCTAGTAACAAGCGGAACGTATTGGTCAAAGAGGATACTAACGTGGTTCTGAATGAAATTGATTTGATCATTGGCAGATGTTAGGTAATAAATGGATCCCCAGTTTATGGCATTAACGGCTGCATCAAGTTCTTGGTACCGAATGTTTTTAAAATCGCGATATGAATAAGACGAGATATTGCTAACAAACTGAAAATCGTATGTTAGAAATATCAAGTCGTGTTTAGAGAAGTTCGGAACGGAAATCTGGTCGTATAAAAGTGTTTTTGACGTGTCATTTACCAGGAAAATATCCAAAAGAGTATTAGAAGTAGACGTAAAATGCGTTGGTTGGGAATAGTTTACAAAATGAAGGCCCAAATTCTGCATAATCAGTGGAAATCTTATATCAGTAAGAATATTGCAATTAAAGTCCCCAGTCAAAATAATTTTGTTGTAGCCCATCAATGCATTTTCCAGAAAATCTACAAATTGTATGTAATCAATTTGTTTACTGGGTCTGTATACACACCCAACGATGAGTTTGTCAAATTTTGTGAAAATTTCAAGAAAAATATACTCAATTGAGCTCAAAGCAGAGGATGTGTACGCAAGTTTACATGATAAACCACACTTGACATAAATAGCAACCCCCCCACCATGACCGATTCTGTCTACGCGATATAGATTATAACCATTTACAGCGAATAATTTATCACTGCAATCAGTAGAAAACCATGTCTCCGAAACACAGATTACATCCACATCAGAGCCCTCGAACAAGAACCTGAACTCGTCAATTTTTTTTGATAAGCTTTGCGCATTAAGGTGGCAAATTTTTAAACCTTGCTTTTGCCTACTGAAAATGCGGATCATGCTGCGTGAACTGTCTTTGGAACAAACATAACTATTACGATCCATCAAAACAAACAAACGAAAAGATCTGGCATTGCCTTTTGAAGAAAACTATGCGCGTATGTAAAGTGTAAACAAGTTTGCAGATGTGAAATCTGTCAAGAATAAGAAAGATGAGTATAGGCGAAAAAAGAAGTGAAAAAGGGAAAGGTTGATAAAGAGCATTACACCATCGCTTAACATTTAGATTGGCGCACATTGCAGTATACATACATACATATGTTTACAAAGAGATAATAACAATTAAACTCGTATAAAGTAATCTCACTCTACTTGTTACGTGATCACTGCTTGCTGGACATCACCTATGCTGAATACTTTTATTGGTTTGCTGGTGGGGTTCACACGCACATATATTTGGCTTCGCAATGAATATGCAGAAGATAATTTGTTTTGCTGCTTAAGATCCATCGCGAATTTCAAGACTTCTCGACTATGCTTTGTGAGGCTCTCATAAATGCCCACACTTCCACCTACGTTATAACCGATGTCTTTAAGAGAAATTGAGTTTTTGGCTGACTTACGATAACGAGCAGCCGCTGCGAGCAAAATTGAGCGGTCGTGTGCTGACATCATCTTGATTACGATCGCTGCAGGTTTGCTTGTGTCTTTGCTCGGTATACGAAAGGCAGCACTTACTGGTAGGGGATTTATATTTACTGCACGGCACAGTTTAGAGAATGTCTCGCCTAAGTTCTCTTGAGTTGTTTGGGGGATACCTCTTATGATAACATCTGCCGACAAAAGAGTTCTTTGACAGTCATCCAGATGCGAGCGTAGTGCATTGACCTCAGAATGGAGTTGCTGTACAAGTAAATTTTCAGAGTGGTCATGCAACTGCGTTTTTATTGTTTCCACGTCAGCGCGGAGTTGTTGTATTTCGGCACACTCTATCTCAACTTTCGCTACTCGTTCTTCGATGCCTCCCACAAACAGCTTTAAGCAATTGAAATCTGTTGACAAATCGTCCAATCTCTTCATAACGCGTTCCTCAGACTCTTTCATGCGAAAATTAAACTCTTTGATTATGCACTCTTTTTGCATATTCAACTTAGCTTCAATTTGTGCAATCAAGCTATTTGACGGACTTTCGCCTTGTTGTTGTGCAGTCAGCTGAGGCGTTGGTTGATTCGGAGAGGCAACAATTTGGCGCGCTGCTTTTGTTCTAGTTGTCACACTTGAAGTCTGCATTTTACAAATAAATTATTGAATTCTTCACTTGTTTCTTGATTTTAAAACATTTGAACAGATTAAATAAGGCGCGCAGCTTTTGTTTACGGATTTCAACTTTTTTGGCGTTTAAAATAGTAGCAAAAGTAAATTAAAAGTATATAAAAGCAGCAGCGATTAAAACACGTCTACTCTAACCGCATCAGTCAATGATTGTATCAAATCAACATTTGAAGTTTAATTCATCCTGGCACAATTTGTCAAAATTGAATTCTTGAAAGGCCCCCTAACGTTACCAACGAATACCTCAAAAGAACATTTTTGAAAACCAGTTTTCAATATTCTTTTTCAAAATTTGGTAAATTCTTCAGTAGCAATAATCATACTAATATTATAAATGTGAATGTAGCGATGTTTGGATGTCCAGACGTTTGCTTCTGTTACTCAATCACGTGAGAATGGCAAGACGGATTTTGATGAAGTTAGGAACGCATACAGGTTATAGTCTGGAAGAAGTTATAGGCTATTTTTTTTTTATTAATTTTGGGGGTTCGGACGCTTCTTGGGACCATTGCTTTTTGATATTTTTCCCCCATACAATTCTGAGTATACTTGACCTATACTTATGATATTTCGCATATATGTACATAAGTAAGGATGGCCCCAGGTTTCATTTGGACTCCGATATATTTCGATCAATTTATCGACAACTGAGTTATTGGTCAAAATGCGATTACAGAAAAACCTTAATATTGTATCAAATCAACATTTGAATTTGCATTCATCCTGGCACAATTTGTCAAAATTGAATTCTTGAAAGGCCCCCTAACGTTACCAACGAATACCGCAAAAGAAAATTTACAATATGGGTATCAAACGAAAGGAGAAGGCCCCAGATTTCAATTTAGCTTTGATATATTTCGATAAATTGATCGATAACTAAGTTATCGGTCAAAATTCTATTGCCCGAAAACCTTAATAATACCCTGCAATATGGGTATCAAACGAAAGGGGATAGCTCCAGGTTTCATTTGGACTTCGATAGGTTTCGATAAATTGATCGATAACTGAGTCATCGGTCAAAATGCGATTGCCCGAAAACTTCTATATTACCCTACAATATGGGTATCAAACGAAAGAAGATAGCTCCAGGTTTCATTTGGACTTCGATATATTTCGATAAATTGATCGATAACTGAGTTATCGGTCAAAATGCGACTGCCCGAAAACCTCTATATTACATTACAATATGGGTATCAAACGAAAGGGGAAGGTCCCAGGTTTCATTTTAGCTTCGATATATTTCGATAAATTGATCGATAACTGAGTTATCGGTGAAAATGTGATTGCCCAAAAACCTTAAACTTGACCTACAATATGGGTATCAAACGAAAGGAGAAGGCCCCAGGTTTCAATTTAGCTTTGATATATTTCGATAAATTGATCGATAACTAAGTTATCGGTCAAAATTCTATTGCCCGAAAACCTTAATAATACCCTGCAATATGGGTATCAAACGAAAAGGGAAGGCCCCAGGTTTCATTTGTACTTCAATATATTTCGATAAATTGATGGATAACTGAGTCATCGGTCAAAATGCGATTGCCCGAAAACCTCTATTTTACCCTACAATATGGGTATCAAACGAAAGGAGATAGCTCCAGGTTTCATTTGGACTTCGATATATGTATTTCGATAAATTGATGGATAACTGAGTCATCGGTCAAAATGCGATTGCCCGAAAACCTCTATTTTACCTTACAATATGGGTATCAAACGAAAGGGGAAGGCCCCAGGTTTCAATTTAGCTTTGATATATTTCGATAAATTGATCGATAACTAAGTTATCGGTCAAAATTCGATAGCCCGAAAACCTTAATAGTACCCGGCAATATGGGTATCAAACGAAAGGGGATAGCTCCAGGTTTCATTTGGACTTCGATAGGTTTCGAGAAATTGATCGATAACTGAGTTATCGGTCCAAATGCGATTGCGCGAAAACTTCTATATTACCCTACAATATGGGTATCAAACGAAAGAAGATAGCTCCAGGTTTCATTTGGACTTCGATATATTTCCATAAATTTATCGATAACTAAGTTATCGGTGAAAATGTTATTGCACAAAAATCTTAAAGTTGCCCTACAATATGGGCATCAAACGAAAGGAGAAGGCCCCAGGTTTCATTTGTACTTCAATATATGTATTTCGATAAATTGATGGATAACTGAGTCATCGGTCAAAATGCGATTGCCCGAAAACCTCTATTTTACCCTACAATATGGGTATCAAACGAAAGGAGATAGCTCCAGGTTTCATTTGGACTTCGATATATTTCGATAAATTTATCGATAACTGAGTTATCGGTGATTGCCCAAAAAAATTAGCATTACTCTATAATATGGGTGTAAAACGAAAGGAGAAGGCAGCAGGTTTCATTTGGACTACGATAGGTTTCGATAAATTGATCGATAACTGAGTTATCGGTGAAAATGTGATTGCCTAAAAACCTTAAACTTGACCTGCAATATGAGTATCAAACGAAAGGGGAAGGCCCCAGGTTTCCTTTGTACTTGGATATATTTCGATAAATTGATCGATAACTGAGTTATCGGTCAAAATGCGACTGCCCGAAAACCTCTATATTACATTACAATATGGGTATCAAACGAAAGGGGGTAGCTCCAGGTTTCATTTGGACTTCGATCTATTTCGATAAATTTATCGATAACTGAGTTATCGGTGAAAATGTGATTGCCCAAAAACCTTAAACTTGCCCTACAATATGGGTATCAAACGAAAGGGGAAGGCCCCAGGTTTCATTTGTACTTCGACATATTTCGATAAATTTATCTATAACTGAGTTATCGGTAAAAATGCGATTGCAGAAAAACCTTAATATTACCCTACAATATTGTATCAAATCAACATTTGAGTTTAATTCATCCTGGCACAATTTGTCAAAATTGAATTCTTGAAAGGCCCCCTAACGTTACCAACGAATACCTCAAAAGAACATTTTTGAAAACCAGTTTTCAATATTCTTTTTCAAAATTTGGTAAATTCTTCAGTAGCAATAATCATACTAATATTATAAATGTGAATGTAGCGATGTTTGGATGTCCAGACGTTTGCTTCTGTTACTCAATCACGTGAGAATGGCAAGACGGATTTTGATGAAGTTAGGAACGCATACAGGTTATAGTCTGGAAGAAGTTATAGGCTATTTTTTTTTTATTAATTTTGGGGGTTCGGACGCTTCTAGGGACCATTGCTTTTTGATATTTTTCCCCCATACAATTCTGAGTATACTTGACCTATACTTATGATATTTCGCATATATGTACATAAGTAAGGATGGCCCCAGGTTTCATTTGGACTCCGATATATTTCGATCAATTTATCGACAACTGAGTTATTGGTCAAAATGCGATTGCAGAAAAACCTTAATATTGTATCAAATCAACATTTGAATTTGCATTCATCCTGGCACAATTTGTCAAAATTGAATTCTTGAAAGGCCCCCTAACGTTACCAACGAATACCGCAAAAGAAAATTTATAATATGGGTATCAAACGAAAGGAGAAGGCCCCAGGTTTCAATTTAGCTTTGATATATTTCGATAAATTGATCGATAACTAAGTTATCGGTGAAAATTCTATTGCCCGAAAACCTTAATAATACCCTGCAATATGGGTATCAAACGAAAGGGGATAGCTCCAGGTTTCATTTGGACTTCGATAGGTTTCGATAAATTGATCGATAACTGAGTCATCGGTCAAAATGCGATTGCCCGAAAACTTCTATATTACCCTACAATATGGGTATCAAACGAAAGAAGATAGCTCCAGGTTTCATTTGGACTTCGATATATTTCGATAAATTGATCGATAACTGAGTTATCGGTCAAAATGCGACTGCCCGAAAACCTCTATATTACATTACAATATGGGTATCAAACGAAAGGGGAAGGTCCCAGGTTTCATTTTAGCTTCGAAATATTTCGATAAATTGATCGATAACTGAGTTATCGGTGAAAATGTGATTGCCCAAAAACCTTAAACTTGACCTACAATATGGGTATCAAACGAAAGGAGAAGGCCCCAGGTTTCAATTTAGCTTTGATATATGTCGATAAATTGATCGATAACTAAGTTATCGGTCAAAATTCTATTGCCCGAAAACCTTAATAATACCCTGCAATATGGGTATCAAACGAAAAGGGAAGGCCCCAGGTTTCATTTGTACTTCAATATATTTCGATAAATTGATGGATAACTGAGTCATCGGTCAAAATGCGATTGCCCGAAAACCTCTATTTTACCCTACAATATGGGTATCAAACGAAAGGAGATAGCTCCAGGTTTCATTTGGACTTCGATATATGTATTTCGATAAATTGATGGATAACTGAGTCATCGGTCAAAATGCGATTGCCCGAAAACCTCTATTTTACCTTACAATATGGGTATCAAACGAAAGGGGAAGGCCCCAGGTTTCAATTTAGCTTTGATATATTTCGATAAATTGATCGATAACTAAGTTATCGGTCAAAATTCGATAGCCCGAAAACCTTAATAGTACCCGGCAATATGGGTATCAAACGAAAGGGGATAGCTCCAGGTTTCATTTGGACTTCGATAGGTTTCGAGAAATTGATCGATAACTGAGTTATCGGTCCAAATGCGATTGCGCGAAAACTTCTATATTACCCTACAATATGGGTATCAAACGAAAGAAGATAGCTCCAGGTTTCATTTGGACTTCGATATATTTCCATAAATTTATCGATAACTAAGTTATCGGTGAAAATGTTATTGCACAAAAATCTTAAAGTTGCCCTACAATATGGGCATCAAACGAAAGGAGAAGGCCCCAGGTTTCATTTGTACTTCAATATATGTATTTCGATAAATTGATGGATAACTGAGTCATCGGTCAAAATGCGATTGCCCGAAAACCTCTATTTTACCCTACAATATGGGTATCAAACGAAAGGAGATAGCTCCAGGTTTCATTTGGACTTCGATATATTTCGATAAATTTATCGATAACTGAGTTATCGGTGATTGCCCAAAAAAATTAGCATTACTCTATAATATGGGTGTAAAACGAAAGGAGAAGGCAGCAGGTTTCATTTGGACTACGATAGGTTTCGATAAATTGATCGATAACTGAGTTATCGGTGAAAATGTGATTGCCTAAAAACCTTAAACTTGACCTACAATATGAGTATCAAACGAAAGGGGAAGGCCCCAGGTTTCCTTTGTACTTGGATATATTTCGATAAATTGATCGATAACTGAGTTATCGGTCAAAATGCGACTGCCCGAAAACCTCTATATTACATTACAATATGGGTATCAAACGAAAGGGGGTAGCTCCAGGTTTCATTTGGACTTCGATCTATTTCGATAAATTTATCGATAACTGAGTTATCGGTGAAAATGTGATTGCCCAAAAACCTTAAACTTGCCCTACAATATGGGTATCAAACGAAAGGGGAAGGCCCCAGGTTTCATTTGTACTTCGACATATTTCGATAAATTTATCTATAACTGAGTTATCGGTAAAAATGCGATTGCAGAAAAACCTTAATATTACCCTACAATATTGTATCAAATCAACATTTGAAGTTTAATTCATCCTGGCACAATTTGTCAAAATTGAATTCTTGAAAGGCCCCCTAACGTTACCAACGAATACCTCAAAAGAACATTTTTGAAAACCAGTTTTCAATATTCTTTTTCAAAATTTGGTAAATTCTTCAGTAGCAATAATCATACTAATATTATAAATGTGAATGTAGCGATGTTTGGATGTCCAGACGTTTGCTTCTGTTACTCAATCACGTGAGAATGGCAAGACGGATTTTGATGAAGTTAGGAACGCATACAGGTTATAGTCTGGAAGAAGTTATAGGCTATTTTTTTTTTATTAATTTTGGGGGTTCGGACGCTTCTAGGGACCATTGCTTTTTGATATTTTTCCCCCATACAATTCTGAGTATACTTGACCTATACTTATGATATTTCGCATATATGTACATAAGTAAGAATGGCCCCAGGTTTCATTTGGACTCCGATATATTTCGATCAATTTATCGACAACTGAGTTATTGGTCAAAATGCGATTGCAGAAAAACCTTAATATTGTATCAAATCAACATTTGAATTTGCATTCATCCTGGCACAATTTGTCAAAATTGAATTCTTGAAAGGCCCCCTAACGTTACCAACGAATACCGCAAAAGAAAATTTACAATATGGGTATCAAACGAAAGGAGAAGGCCCCAGGTTTCAATTTAGCTTTGATATATTTCGATAAATTGATCGATAACTAAGTTATCGGTCAAAATTCTATTGCCCGAAAACCTTAATAATACCCTGCAATATGGGTATCAAACGAAAGGGGATAGCTCCAGGTTTCATTTGGACTTCGATAGGTTTCGATAAATTGATCGATAACTGAGTCATCGGTCAAAATGCAATTGCCCGAAAACTTCTATATTACCCTACAATATGGGTATCAAACGAAAGAAGATAGCTCCAGGTTTCATTTGGACTTCGATATATTTCGATAAATTTATCGATAACCAAGTTATCGGTGAAAATTTTATTGCACAAAAATCTTAAAATTGCCCTACAATATGGGCATCAAACGAATGGGGAAGGCCCCAGGTTTCATTTGTTTTTCAATATATTTCGATAAATTGATGGATAACTGAGTCATCGGTCAAAATGCGATTGCCCGAAAACCTCTATTTTACCCTACAATATGGGTATCAAACGAAAGGAGATAGCTCCAGGTTTCATTTGGACTTCGATAGGTTTCGATAAATTGATCGATAACTGAGTTATCGGTGAAAATGTTATTGCCCAAAAACCTTAAGCTTGACCTACAATATGAGTATCAAACGAAAGGGGAAGGCCCCAGGTTTCCTTTGTACTTGGATATATTTCGATAAATTGATCGATAACTGAGTTATCGGTCAAAATGCGACTGCCCGAAAGCCTCTATATTACATTACAATATGGGTATCAAACGAAAGGGGATAGCTCCATTGATCGATAACTGAGTTATCGGTGAAAATGTGATTGCCCAAAAACCTTAAACTTGACCTACAATATGGGTATCAAACGAAAGGGGAAGGCCCCAGGTTTCAATTTAGCTTTGATATATTTCGATAAATTGATCGATAACTAAGTTATCGGTCAAAATTCGATTGCCCGAAAACCTTAATATTACCCGGCAATATGGGTATCAAACGAAAGGGGATAGCTCCAGGTTTCATTTGGACTTCGATAGGTTTCGATAAATTGATCGATAACTGAGTTATCGGTCAAAATGCGATTGCGCGAAAACTTCTATATTACCCTACAATATGGGTATCAAACGAAAGAAGAGGATTGCTCCAGGTTTCATTTGGACTTCGATAGGTTTCGATAAATTGATCGATAACTGAGTCATCGGTCAAAATGCGATTGCCCGAAAACTTCTATAATACCCTACAGTATGGGTATCAAACGAAAGAAGATAGCTCCAGGTTTCATTTGGACTTCGATATATTTCGATAAATTTATCGATAACTAAGTTATCGGTGAAAATTTTATTGCACAAAAATCTTAAAATTGCCCTACAATATGGGCATCAAACGAAAGGGGAAGGCCCCAGGTTTCATTTGTACTTCAATATATTTCGATAAATTGATGTATAACTGAGTCATCGGTCAAAATGCGATTGCCCGAAAACCTCTATTTTACCCTACAATATGGGTATCAAACGAAAGGAGATAGCTCCAGGTTTCATTTGGACTTCGAAAGGTTTCGATAAATTGATCGATAACTGAGTTATCGGTGAAAATGTTATTGCCCAAAAACCTTAAGCTTGACCTACAATATGAGTATCAAACGAAAGGGGAAGGCCCCAGGTTTCCTTTGTACTTGGATATATTTCGATAAATTGATCGATAACTAAGTCATCGGTCAAAATGCGATTGCCCGAAAACCTCTATTTTACCCTACAATATGGGTATCAAACGAAAGGAGATAGCTCCAGGTTTCATTTGGACTTCGAAAGGTTTCGATAAATTGATCGATAACTGAGTTATCGGTGAAAATGTTATTGCCCAAAAACCTTAAGCTTGACCTACAATATGGGTATCAAACGAAAGAAGAGGATTGCTCCAGGTTTCATTTGGACTTCGGCATATTTCGATAAATTTATCTATAACTGAGTTATCGGTAAAAATGCGATTGCAGAAAAACCTTAATATTACCCTACAATATTGTATCAAATCAACATTTGAAGTTTAATTCATCCTGGCACAATTTGTCAAAATTGAATTCTTGAAAGGCCCCCTAACGTTACCAACGAATACCTCAAAAGAACATTTTTGAAAACCAGTTTTCAATATTCTTTTTCAAAATTTTCTAAATTCTTCAGTAGCAATAATCATACTAATATTATAAATGTGAATGTAGCGATGTTTGGATGTCCAGACGTTTGCTTCTGTTACTCAATCACGTGGGAATGGCAAGACGGATTTTGATGAAGTTAGGAACGCATACAGGTTATAGTCTGGAAGAAGTTATAGGCAATTTTTTTTTTTATTAATTTTGGGGGTTCGGACGCTTCTAGGGACCATTGCTTTTTGATATTTTTTCCCCCATACAATTCTGAGTATACTTGACCTATACTTATGATATTTCGCATATATGTACATAAGTAAGGATGGCCCCAGGTTTCATTTGGACTCCGATATATTTCGATCAATTTATCGACCACTGAGTTATTGGTCAAAATGCGATTGCAGAAAAACCTTAATATTGTATCAAATCAACATTTGAATTTGCATTCATCCTGGCACAATTTGTCAAAATTGAATTCTTGAAAGGCCCCCTAACGTTACCAACGAATACCGCAAAAGAAAATTTACAATATGGGTATCACACGAAAGGAGAAGGCCCCAGGTTTCAACTTAGCTTTGATATATTTCGATAAATTGATCGATAACTAAGTTATCGGTCAAAATTCTATTGCCCGAAAACCTTAATAATACCCTGCAATATGGGTATCAAACGAAAGGGGATAGCTCCAGGTTTCATTTGGACTTCGATAGGTTTCGATAAATTGATCGATAACTGAGTCATCGGTCAAAATGCGATTTCCCGAAAACTTCTATAATACCCTACAGTATGGGTATCAAACGAAAGAAGATAGCTCCAGGTTTCATTTGGACTTCGATATATTTCGATAAATTTATCGATAACTAAGTTATCGGTGAAAATTTTATTGCACAAAAATCTTAAAATTGCCCTACAATATGGGCATCAAACGAAAGGGGAAGGCCCCAGGTTTCATTTGTACTTCAATATATTTCGATAAATTGATGGATAACTGAGTCATCGGTCAAAATGCGATTGCCCGAAAACCTCTATTTTACCCTACAATATGGGTATCAAACGAAAGGAGATAGCTCCAGGTTTCATTTGGACTTCGATAGGTTTCGATAAATTGATCGATAACTGAGTTATCGGTGAAAATGTTATTGCCCAAAAACCTTAAGCTTGACCTACAATATGAGTATCAAACGAAAGGGGAAGGCCCCAGGTTTCCTTTGTACTTGGATATATTTCGATAAATTGATCGATAACTGAGTTATCGGTCAAAATGCGATTGCGCGAAAACTTCTATATTACCCTACAATATGGGTATCAAACGAAAGAAGATAGCTCCAGGTTTCATTTGGACTTCGATATATCTCGATAAATTTATTGATAGCTGAGTTATCGGTGATTGCCCAAAAACCTTAACATTACTCTATAATATGGGTATAAAACGAAAGGAGAAGGCAACAGGTTTCATTTGGACTACGATAGGTTTCGATAAATTGATCGATAACTGAGTTATCGGTGAAAATGTGATTGCCCAAAAACCTTAAACTTGACCTACAATATGGGTATCAAACGAAAGGGGAAGGCCCCAGGTTTCCTTTGTACTTGGATATATTTCGATAAATTGATCGATAACTGAGTTAGCGGTCAAAATGCGACTGCCCGAAAACCTCTATATTACCCTACAATATGGGTATCAAACGAAAGAAGATAGCTCCAGGTTTCATTTGGACTTCGATATATCTCGATAAATTTATTGATAGCTGAGTTATCGGTGATTGCCCAAAAACCTTAACATTACTCTATAATATGGGTATAAAACGAAAGGAGAAGGTAACAGGTTTCATTTGGACTACGATAGGTTTCGATAAATTGAACGATAACTGAGTTATCGGTGAAAATGTGATTGCCCAAAAACCTTAAACTTGACCTACAATATGGGTATCAAACGAAAGGGGAAAGCCCCAGGTTTCATTTGTACTTCGATATCTTATAAATAAAAATGAATGTGTGTCTGTGTGTCTGCGTGTCTGTGTGTCTGTGTGTCTGTGTGTCTGTGTGTCCTTTATGGGCGTCCAAAGTACTCAACCGATTTTTATGAAATTTTCACAGTATATTCTTGGGATCATGGGTTAAAGCATAGGCTATATTAATTTTTGGAAAAGTGGGCGGTGCCACGCCCCCAGGCTATATAAAACTACAACTCTTCATAACTCTGAACATATTTGGTCTAAATTAATGATTTTTGGATATGTGTGTCCTTTGGTCAAGATTTATGTAATTTTGGAAAAGTGGGCGGTGCCACGCCCCCCACGCCCCCCGGCTATATAAAATTTAAATTCTTCATAGCTCTGAACATATTTGGTCTAAATTAATGATTTCTGGATATGTGTGTCCTTTAGTCAAGATTTATGTAATTTTGGAAAAGTGGGCGGTGCCACGCCCACATTTTTTGTGTTTTGTTTGTACTTCAATAATGTCCAAAGTTTATGGTCGATCTCTTTTAAACTTTCAAGACTGGTTAAGAAAATTGTTGTGTACGATTTAGGCTATATCAATTTTTGGAAAAGTAGGCGGTGCCACGCCCCCAGGCTATATAAAATGTAAATTCTTCATAGCTCTGAACATATTTGGTCTAAATTAATGATTTCTGGATATGTGTGTCCTTTGGTCAAGATTTATGTAATTTTGGAAAAGTGGGCGGTGCCACGCCCACATTTTTTGTGTTTTGTTTGTACTTCAATAATGTCCAAAGTTTATGGTCGATCTCTTTTAAACTTTCAAGATTGGTTCAGAAGATTGTTGTGTACGATTTAGGCTATATCAATTTTTGGAAAAGTAGGCGGTGCCACGCCCCCAGGCTATATAAAATTTAAATTCTTCATAGCTCTGAACATATTTGGTCTAAATTAATGATTTCTGGATATGTGTGTCCTGTAGTCAAGATTTGTGTAATTTTGGAAAAGTGGGCGGTGACACGCCCACATTTTTTGTGTTTTGTTTGTACTTCAATAATGTCCAAAGTTTATGCTCGATCTCTTTTAAACTTTCAAGATTGGTTAAGAAAATTGTTGTGTACGATTTAGGCTATATCAATTTTTGGAAAATTAGGCGGTGCCACGCCCCCAGGCTATATAAAATTTAAATTCTTCATAGCTCTGAACATATTTGGTCTAAACAAATGATTTCTGGATATGTGTGTCCTTTGGTCAAGATTTATGTAATTTTGGAAAAGTGGGCGGTGCCACGCCCACATTTTTTGTGTTTTGTCTGTACTTCAATAATGTCCAAAGTCTATGGTCGATCTCTTTTAAACTTTCAAGATTGGTTAAGAAAATTGTTTTGTACGATTCAGGCTATATCAATTTTTGGAAAAGTAGCCAGTGCCACGCTCCCAGGCTATATAAAATTTAAATTCTTCATAACTCTGAACATATTTGGTCTAAATTAAAGATTTTTGGATATGTGTGTCCTTTAGTCAAGATGTATATAGTTTTGGAAAAGTGGGCGGTGCCACGCCCACATTTTTTGTGTTTTGTTTGTACTTCAATAATGTCCAAAGTTTATGGTCGATCTCTTTTAAACTTTCAAGATTGGTTCAGAAGATTGTTGTGTACGATTCAGGCTATATCAATTTTTGGAAAAGTAGGCGGTGCCACGCTCCCAGGCTATATAAAATTTAAATTCTTCATAACTCTGAACATATTGGGTCTAAATTAAAGATTTTTGGATATGTGTATCCTTGAGTCAAGATGTATATAATTTTGGAAAAGTGGGCGGTGCCACGCCCACATGTTTTGTGTTTTGTTTGTACTTCAATAAGTTCAAAGTTTATGGTCGATCTTCTCTAAATTTCCAGATTGGTTCAGAAGATTGTTGTGCCACGCCCCCAGGCTATATAAAATTTAAATCATTATAACTTTGAATATTTTTGGTCTAAACTAATGATTTTGGGATATGTGTGTCCCTTGGTCAAGAATTATACAATTTGGGAAATGTGGGCGTGGCACCTGTTGATCTGTTTTAAACTTTTCCAATACGTTAAAATCTTCGTTGGGTACGACATATGTACATAGGCTACATTTGTAAATTCTTTGGAAAAGTGGGCAGTTCCAAGACCAAAAGCTAAGTAATATTTCAATTCGTTATATCCCTGAATGTATTTGCTTTAGTGACATTTTAACGTTCTTAAATCTTAATCAAAGCACTTAATTTTTTTTGTTTGTTATTGCCGTTCATACATATCCAGAGTATTATAGGTAGATATTGGATATAATTAAATAGGTACTAACTATACATCTGCTCAGCAGCGCATAATGGTTTTTGTCATACCCATTGAGTTCAAAAGATCCGTTTTTTGAGTTGGACATCCAAAAAATTTATTTGTTTATACCAAAGAATTTAAAGCCACAAACATTGTATATCCTAAAGCACTGCAATAAATGGAATGTTAAAAGTTAAAGAAAAATATTTGAAAATGTATTTCTAGGGAAGTCACTGGTCAGGCAGAACAACGTCTGCCGGGTCTGCTAGTATTTCTATAAATTAATCGATAACTGAGTTATCGGTGATTGCCCAAAAAACTTAACATTACTATATAATATGGGTATAAAACGAAAGGAGAAGACAGCAGGTTTCATTTGGACTTCGATAGGTTTCGGTAAATTGATAGATAACTGAGTTATCGGTGAAAATGTGATTGCCCAAAAACCTTAAACTTGACCTACAATATGGGTATCAAACGAAAGGGGAAGGCCCCAGGTTTCCATTTAGCTTTGATATATTTCGATAAATTGATCGATAACTAAGTTATCGGTCAAAATTCGATAGCCCGAAAACCTTAATAATACCCGGCAATATGGGTATCAAACGAAAGGGGATAGCTCCAGGTTTCATTTGGACTTCGATAGGTTTCGAGAAATTGATCGATAACTGAGTTATCGGTCCAAATGCGATTGCGCGAAAACTTCTATATTACGCTACAATATGGGTATCAAACGAAAGAAGATAGCTCCAGGTTTCATTTGGACTTCGATATATTTCGATAAATTTATCGATAACTAAGTTATCGGTGAAAATGTTATTGCACAAAAATCTTAAAGTTGCCCTACAATATGGGCATCAAACGAAAGGAGAAGGCCCCAGGTTTCATTTCTACTTCAATATATGTATTTCGATAAATTGATGAATAACTGAGTCATCGGTCAAAATGCGATTGCCCGAAAACCTCTATTTTACCCTACAATATGGGTATCAAACGAAAGGAGATAGCTCCAGGTTTCATTTGGACTTCGATATATTTCGATAAATTTGTCGATAACTGAGTTATCGGTGATTGCCCAAAAAAATTAACATTACTCTATAATATGGGTATAAAACGAAAGGAGAAGGCAGCAGGTTTCATTTGGACTACGATAGGTTTCGATAAATTGATCGATAACTGAGTTATCGGTGAAAATGTGATTGCCTAAAAACCTTAAACTTGACCTACAATATGAGTATCAAACGAAAGGGGAAGGCCCCAGGTTTCCTTTGTACTTGGATATATTTCGATAAATTGATCGATAACTGAGTTATCGGTCAAAATGCGACTGTCCGAAAACCTCTATATTACATTACAATATGGGTATCAAACGAAAGGGGGTAGCTCCAGGTTTCATTTGGACTTCGATCTATTTCGATAAATTTATCGATAACTGAGTTATCGGTGATTGCCCAAAAAACTTAACATTACTATATAATACTAGCAGACCCGGCAGACGTTGTTCTGCCTGACCAGTGACTTCCCTAGAAATACATTTTCAACTATTTTTCTATTAATTTTTAACATTCCATTTATTGCAGTGCTTTAGTATATGCAATGTTTCCGGTTTTAACGTATTTGGTATAAACAAATAAATTTGTTGGATGTCCAACTCAAAAAACGAATCTTTTGAACTCAATGGCTATGACACAAACCATTATGCGCTGCTGAGCAGATGTGTAGTTAGTATTTATTTAATTATATCCTATATCTACCACTTAACGCCACTATTATGATTTTATGGAAATCCTATAATACTCTGGATATGTATAAACGGCAATAACAAACAAAAAAATTAAGTGCTTTGATTAAGATTTAAGAACGTTAAAATGTCACTAAAGAAAATACATTCAGGGATATAACGAATTGAAATATTACTTAGCTGTGGTCTTAGAACTGACCACTTTTCCAAAAAATTTACAAATGTATGTATGTCGTACCCCACGAAGATTTTCACGTATTGGAAAAGTTTAAAACAGATCAACCATAAACTTTGGACATTATGGAAGTACAAACAAAGTACTGAATACAAAAAATGTGGGCGTGGCACCGCCCACTTTTCCAAAATTACATAAATCTTGAAAATCCGGAAATATTTCCCAAAATTTTCCCTCACACAAACCTTCTCTTATGCTATGTTTCCACCAAACCAAACACCGTGTTTAAAAGGGTTTGGGTTATGTAGAAATGTCAAGTTTTCCACTGATAGTTTGCCGGAAAATGGGTTTACACCCACTAAACAATTTATTATGATCGTCGTTCCGATTTAGTGGGTGTAAACCCATTTTCCGGTAAACTCTCAGTAGAAAAACTTGACATTTCTACATAACCATTTCTACATAACCCAAACCCTTTTAAACACGTTGTTTGGTTTGGTGGAAACACCGCGTTACCAATTACGAAGAACTGGAAAAAAACTTGAGTCAAATCTGTCCAGCCGTTCTCATTTTTGTCCTATCATTTTTGAATTGATTAATATGAAATAAGAAATTAATAATATAATTATGTGATAATACTTACATGTATGTACATATGTATATATTTTAATTAAATATTTTTGAACAATGAAGCAATTGTATAAAATACGAATAACGGGGTTTCACAAAATGCGTTCACTACAAAATATGTACATATATGGATTTGATTTTTACTTATCCCTCAGCAACACGAAAACGTACATATGTACATATGAATGTTAATTTTGTTTTTATTTAAAGCGTCATACATACATACATATGTATGTATGTACGAAGCGAAGTACCGCTACCGAGCGCTCGCTTAACTTAAATCGATTCATTTGGTTGACAGCGAACAAACACACAAACAGCTTTTTTTAGAAAAGGTGCTCCTATTGTTTAAACAATTTTGGTTAAATAATATATGAATCAACTATTTTTTTTGATGCAGAACGAAAGTAAATATTTCAAAGTTTAACTTCAAGTAAGTTTAATTCTAATCGGTGGATCCGTTTATGATTTGTGGCTGTGTAAACAAAAAAATTTATGGTTTTTTACCGATTTCCACTCCCCCTTGAGATATAAGGTATCCTATCTTTCAAGTTGGATCAAACTGTAGATGCTGTGCAAATTTCATTAAAATCGGTTGAGTAGTTTAGGAGCTCACCCTGATTGAACATGTGACACGTGATTTTTATATATTAAGATGGGTATAAAACGAAAGGAGAAGACAGCAGGTTTCATTTGGACTTCGATAGGTTTCGATAAATTGATCGATAACTGAGTTATCGGTCAAAATGTGATTGCCCAAAAACCTTAAACTTGACCTACAATATGGGTATCAAACGAAAGGGGAAGGCCCCAGGTTTCAATTTAGCTTTGATATATTTCGATAAATTGATCGATAACTAAGTTATCGGTCAAAATTCGATAGCCCGAAAACCTTAATAATACCCGGCAATATGGGTATCAAACGAAAGGGGATAGCTCCAGGTTTCATTTGGACGTCGATAGGTTTCGAGAAATTGATCGATAACTGAGTTATCGGTCCAAATGCGATTGCGCGAAAACTTCTATATTACGCTACAATATGGGTATCAAACGAAAGAAGATAGCTCCAGGTTTCATTTGGACTTCGATATATTTCGATAAATTTGTCGATAACTGAGTTATCGGTGATTGCCCAAAAAAATTAACATTACTCTATAATATGGGTATAAAACGAAAGGAGAAGGCAGCAGGTTTCATTTGGACTACGATAGGTTTCGATAAATTGATCGATAACTGAGTTATCGGTGAAAATGTGATTGCCTAAAAACCTTAAACTTGACCTACAATATGAGTATCAAACGAAAGGGGAAGGCCCCAGGTTTCCTTTGTACTTAGATATATTTCGATAAATTGATCGATAACTGAGTTATCGGTCAAAATGCGACTGTCCGAAAACCTCTATATTACATTACAATATGGGTATCAAACGAAAGGGGGTAGCTCCAGGTTTCATTTGGACTTCGATCTATTTCGATAAATTTATCGATAACTGAGTTATCGGTGATTGCCCAAAAAACTTAACATTACTCTATAATATGGGTATAAAACGAAAGGAGAAGGCCGCAGGTTTCATTTGGACTTCGATAGGTTTCGGTAAATTGATCGATAACTGAGTTATCGGTGAAAATGTGATTGCCCAAAAACCTTAAACTTGCCCTACAATATGGGTATCAAACGAAAGGGGAAGGCCCCAGGTTTCATTTGTACTTCGACATATTTCGATAAATTTATCTATAACTGAGTTATCGGTAAAAATGCGATTGCAGAAAAACCTTAATATTACCCTACAATATTGTATCAAATCAACATTTGAAGTTTAATTCATCCTGGCACAATTTGTCAAAATTGAATTCTTGAAAGGCCCCCTAACGTTACCAACGAATACCGCAAAAGAAAATTTTTGAAAACCGGTTTTTTTTCAAAATTTTCAAAATATTCGAATTTGATAAATTCTTCAGTAGGCAATAATCCTACTAATATTATAAATGTGAATGTAGCGATGTTTGGATGTTTGGATGTTTGTATGTTTGGATGTTTGGATGTTTGGATGTCCAGACGTTTGCTTTTGTTCCCTAAAAACGTGAGAATGGCTAGACGGATTTTGTTGAAATTTGGCACGCCTACAGGTTATAGTCTGGAAGGAGCTATAGGCTATTTTTTTTTAATTTTGGGGGTTCCGACCCTGCTAGGGACCGTTTCTTTTCGAAATTTTTTTTATTCCATATAACTCTAAGTATATTGAACCTATACTTATGATATTTCGTATATAGGTATAGAAAGATCGTACAATATGGGTATCAAACGAAAGGGGAAGGTCCCAGGTTTCATTTTAGCTTCGATATATTTCGATAAATTGATCGATAACTGAGTTATCGGTGAAAATGTGATTGCCCAAAAACCTTAAACTTGACCTACAATATGGGTATCAAACGAAAGGAGAAGGCCCCAGGTTTCAATTTAGCTTTGATATATTTCGATAAATTGATCGATAACTAAGTTATTGGTCAAAATTCTATCGCCCGAAAACCTTAATAATACCCTGCAATATGGGTATCAAACGAAAGGGGATAGCTCCAGGTTTCATTTGGACTTCGATAGGTTTCGATAAATTGATCGATAACTGAGTCATCGGTCAAAATGCGATTGCCCGAAAACTTCTATATTACCCTACAATATGGGTATCAAACGAAAGAAGATAGCTCCAGGTTTCATTTGGACTTCGATATATTTCGATAAATTTATCGATAACTAAGTTATCGGTGAAAATTTTATTGCACAAAAATCTTAAAATTGCCCTACAATATGGGCATCAAACGAAAGGGGAAGGCCCCAGGTTTCATTTGTACTTCAATATATTTCGATACATTGATGGATAACTGAGTCATCGGTCAAAATGCGATTGCCCGAAAACCTCTATTTTACCCTACAATATGGGTATCAAACGAAAGGAGATAGCTCCAGGTTTCATTTGGACTTCGATAGGTTTCGATAAATTGATCGATAACTGAGTTATCGGTGAAAATGTTAATGCCCAAAAACCTTAAACTTGACCTACAATATGAGTATCAAACGAAAGGGGAAGGCCCCAGGTTTCCTTTGTACTTGGATATATTTCGATAAATTGATCGATAACTGAGTTATCGGTCAAAATGCGACTGCCCGAAAACCTCTATATTACATTACAATATGGGTATCAAACGAAAGGGGATAGCTCCATTGATCGATAACTGAGTTATCGGTGAAAATGTGATTGCCCAAAAACCTTAAACTTGACCTACAATATGGGTATCAAACGAAAGGGGAAGGCCCCAGGTTTCCTTTGTAGTTGGATATATTTCGATAAATTGATCGATAACTGAGTTAGCGGTCAAAATGCGACTGCCCGAAAACCTCTATATTACATTACAATATCGGTATCAAACGAAAGGGGATAGCTCCAGGTTTCATTTGGACTTCGATCTATTTCGATAAATTTATCGATAACTGAGTTATCGGTGATTGCCCAAAAAACTTAACATTACTCTATAATATGGGTATAAAACGAAAGGAGAAGACAGCAGGTTTCATTTGGACTTCGATAGGTTTCGGTAAATTGATCGATAACTGAGTTATCGGTGAAAATGTGATTGCCCGAAAGCCTTTATCTTACCCTACAGTATGGGTTCAAACGAAAGGAGATATCTCCAGGTTTCATTTGGACTTCGATATATTTCGATAAATTTATCGATGACTGAGTTATCGGTGATTGCCCTAAAAAATTAACATTACTCTATAATATGGGTATAAAACGAAAGGAGAAGGCTGCAGGTTTCATTTGGACTTCGATAGGTTTCTGTAAATTGATCGATAACTGAGTTATCGGTGAAAATGTGATTGCCCAAAAACCTTAAACTTGCCCTACAATATGGGTATCAAACGAAAGGGGAAGGCCCCAGGTTTCATTTGTACTTCGACATATTTCGATAAATTTATCTATAACTGAGTTATCGGTAAAAATGCGATTGCAGAAAAACCTTAATATTACCCTACAATATTGCATCAAATCAACATTTGAAGTTTAATTCATCCTGGCACAATTTGTCAAAATTGAATTCTTGAAAGGCCCCCTAACGTTACCAACGAATACCTCAAAAGAACATTTTTGAAAACCAGTTTTCAATATTCTTTTTCAAAATTTGGTAAATTCTTCAGTAGCAATAATCATACTAATATTATAAATGTGAATGTAGCGATGTTTGGATGTCCAGACGTTTGCTTCTGTTACTCAATCACGTGAGAATGGCAAGACGGATTTTGATGAAGTTAGGAACGCATACAGGTTATAGTCTGGAAGAAGTTATAGGCTATTTTTTTTTATTAATTTTGGGGGTTCTGACGCTTCTAGGGACCATTACTTTTTGATATTTTTTTCCCCCATACAATTCTGAGTATACTTGACCTATACTTATGATATTTCGCATATATGTACATAGGTAAGGATGGCCCCAGGTTTCATTTGGACTCCGATATATTTCGATAAATTTATCGACAACTGAGTTATTGGTCAAAATGCGATTGCAGAAAAACCTTAATATTACCCTACAATATTGTATCAAATCAACATTTGAATTTGCATTCATCCTGGCACAATTTGTCAAAATTGAATTCTTGAAAGGCCCCCTAACGTTACCAACGAATACCGCAAAAGAAAATTTTTGAAACCCGGTTTTTTTTCAAAATTTTCAAAATATTCGAATTTGGTAAATTCTTCAGTAGGCAATAATCCTACTAATATTATAAATGTGAATGTAGCGATGTTTGGATGTTTGGATGTTTGGATGTCCAGACGTTTGCTTTTGTTCCCTAAAAACGTGAGAATGGCTGGACGGATTTTGTTGAAATTTGGCACGCCTACAGGTTATAGTCTGGAAGGAGCTATAGGCTATTTTTTTTTTATTAATTTTGGGGGTTCGGACGCTTCTAGGGACCATTGCTTTTTGATATTTTTTTCCCCCATACAATTCTGAGTATACTTGACCTATACTTATGATATTTCGCATATATGTACATAGGTAAGGATGGCCCCAGGTTTCATTTGGACTCCGATATATTTCGATAAATTTATCGACAACTGAGTTATTGGTCAAAATGCGATTGCAGAAAAACCTTAATATTGTATCAAATCAACATTTGAATTTGCATTCATCCTGGCACAATTTGTCAAAATTGAATTCTTGAAAGGCCCCCTAACGTTACCAACGAATACCGCAAAAGAAAATTTTTGAAAACCGGTTTTTTTTCAAAATTTTCAAAATATTCGAATTTGGTAAATTCTTCAGTAGGCAATAATATTATATAAATATGAAATCTTAAAGTATATTATTGATTTTGAAAGTCCCCCTAACTACTTACATCCCGAGCAACGCCGGGCACCCTGCTAGTTTTATAAATAAAAATGAATGTGTGTCTGTGTGTCTGCGTGTCTGTGTGTCTGTGTGTCTGTGTGTCTGTGTGTCTGTGTGTCCTTTATGGGCGTCCAAAGTACTCAACCGATTTTTATGAAATTTTCACAGTATATTCTTGGGATCATGGGTTAAAGCATAGGCTATATTAATTTTTGGAAAAGTGGGCGGTGCCACGCCCCCAGGCTATATAAAACTACAACTCTTCATAACTCTGAACATATTTGGTCTAAATTAATGATTTTTGGATATGTGTGTCCTTTGGTCAAGATTTATGTAATTTTGGAAAAGTGGGCGGTGCCACGCCCACATTTTTTGTGTTTTGTTTGTACTTCAATAATGTCCAAAGTTTATGGTCGATCTCTTTTAAACTTTCAAGACTGGTTAAGAAAATTGTTGTGTACGATTTAGGCTATATCAATTTTTGGAAAAGTAGGCGGTGCCACGCCCCCAGGCTATATAAAATGTAAATTCTTCATAGCTCTGAACATATTTGGTCTAAATTAATGATTTCTGGATATGTGTGTCCTTTGGTCAAGATTTATGTAATTTTGGAAAAGTGGGCGGTGCCACGCCCACATTTTTTGTGTTTTGTTTGTACTTCAATAATGTCCAAAGTTTATGGTCGATCTCTTTTAAACTTTCAAGATTGGTTCAGAAGATTGTTGTGTACGATTTAGGCTATATCAATTTTTGGAAAAGTAGGCGGTGCCACGCCCCCCGGCTATATAAAATTTAAATTCTTCATAGCTCTGAACATATTTGGTCTAAATTAATGATTTCTGGATATGTGTGTCCTTTAGTCAAGATTTATGTAATTTTGGAAAAGTGGGCGGTGCCACGCCCACATTTTTTGTGTTTTGTTTGTACTTCAATAATGTCCAAAGTTTATGGTCGATCTCTTTTAAACTTTCAAGACTGGTTAAGAAAATTGTTGTGTACGATTTAGGCTATATCAATTTTTGGAAAAGTAGGCGGTGCCACGCCCCCAGGCTATATAAAATGTAAATTCTTCATAGCTCTGAACATATTTGGTCTAAATTAATGATTTCTGGATATGTGTGTCCTTTGGTCAAGATTTATGTAATTTTGGAAAAGTGGGCGGTGCCACGCCCACATTTTTTGTGTTTTGTTTGTACTTCAATAATGTCCAAAGTTTATGGTCGATCTCTTTTAAACTTTCAAGATTGGTTCAGAAGATTGTTGTGTACGATTTAGGCTATATCAATTTTTGGAAAAGTAGGCGGTGCCACGCCCCCAGGCTATATAAAATTTAAATTCTTCATAGCTCTGAACATATTTGGTCTAAATTAATGATTTCTGGATATGTGTGTCCTGTAGTCAAGATTTGTGTAATTTTGGAAAAGTGGGCGGTGACACGCCCACATTTTTTGTGTTTTGTTTGTACTTCAATAATGTCCAAAGTTTATGGTCGATCTCTTTTAAACTTTCAAGATTGGTTAAGAAAATTGTTGTGTACGATTTAGGCTATATCAATTTTTGGAAAATTAGGCGGTGCCACGCCCCCAGGCTATATAAAATTTAAATTCTTCATAGCTCTGAACATATTTGGTCTAAATTAATGATTTCTGGATATGTGTGTCCTTTGGTCAAGATTTATGTAATTTTGGAAAAGTGGGCGGTGCCACGCCCCTTTTTTTGTGTTTTGTTTGTACCTCAATAATGTCCACAGTTTATGGTCGATCTCTTTTAAACTTTCAAGATTGGTTAAGAAAATTGTTGTGTACGATTTAGGCTATATCAATTTTTGGAAAAGTAGGCGGTGCCACGCCCCAAGGCTATATAAAATTTAAATTCTTCATAGCTCTGAACATATTTGGTCTAAATTAATGATATTTGGATATGTGTGTCCTTTAGTCAAGATGGATATAATTTGGGAAAAGTGGGCGGTCCCACGCCCACATTTTTTGTGTTTTGTTTGTACTTCAATAAGTTCAAAGTTTATGGTCGATCTTCTCTAAATTTCCAGATTGGTTCAGAAGATTGTTGTGCCACGCCCCCAGGCTATATAAAATTTAAATCATCATAACTTTGAATATTTTTGGTCTACACTAATGATTTTTGGATATGTGTGTCCCTTGGTCAAGAATTATATAATTTGGGAAATGTGGGCCGTGCCAAGCCCACATTTTTTGTGTTCAAAGCTTTGTTTGTACTTCAATAATGTCCAAAGTTTATGGTTGATCTGTTTTAAACTTTTCCAATACGTTAAAATCTTCGTTGTGTACGACATACATAGGCTACATTTGTAAATTCTTTGGAAAAGTTGGCAGTTCCAGGACCACAAGCTAAGTAATATTTCAATTCGTTATATCCCTAAATGTATTTGCTTTAGTGACATTTTAACGTTCTTAAATCTTAATCAAAGCACTTAATTTCTTTTGTTTGTTATTGCCGTTCATACATATCCAGAGTATTATAGGTAGATATAGGATATAATTAAATAAGTACTAACTATACATCTGCTCAGCAGCGCATAATGGTTTTTGTCATACCCATTGAGTTCAAAAGATCCGTTTTTTGAGTTGGACATCCAAAAAATTTATTTGTTTATACCAAAGACTTTAAAGCCAGAAACATTGTATATCCTAAAGCACTGCAATAAATGGAATGTTAAAAGATAAAGGAAAATATTTGAAAAAGTATTTCTAGGGAAGTCACTGGTCAGGCAGAACAACGTCTGCCGGGTCTGCTAGTCTTATAAATAAAAATGAATGTGTGTCTGTGTGTCTGCGTGTCTGTGTGTCTGTGTGTCTGTGTGTCTGTGTGTCTGTGTGTCCTTTATGGGCGTCCAAAGTACTCAACCGATTTTTATGAAATTTTCACAGTATATTCTTGGGATCATGGGTTAAAGCATAGGCTATATTAATTTTTGGAAAAGTGGGCGGTGCCACGCCCCCAGGCTATATAAAACTACAACTCTTCATAACTCTGAACATATTTGGTCTAAATTAATGATTTTTGGATATGTGTGTCCTTTGGTCAAGATTTATGTAATTTTGGAAAAGTGGGCGGTGCCACGCCCACATTTTTTGTGTTTTGTTTGTACTTCAATAATGTCCAAAGTTTATGGTCGATCTCTTTTAAACTTTCAAGATTGGTTCAGAAGATTGTTGTGTACGATTTAGGCTATATCAATTTTTGGAAAAATAGGCGGTGCCACGCCCCCCGGCTATATAAAATTTAAATTCTTCATAGCTCTGAACATATTTGGTCTAAATTAATGATTTCTGGATATGTGTGTCCTTTAGTCAAGATTTATGTAATTTTGGAAAAGTGGGCGGTGCCACGCCCACATTTTTTGTGTTTTGTTTGTACTTCAATAATGTCCAAAGTTTATGGTCGATCTCTTTTAAACTTTCAAGACTGGTTAAGAAAATTGTTGTGTACGATTTAGGCTATATCAATTTTTGGAAAAGTAGGCGGTGCCACGCCCCCAGGCTATATAAAATGTAAATTTTTCATAGCTCTGAACATATTTGGTCTAAATTAATGATTTCTGGATATGTGTGTCCTTTGGTCAAGATGTATGTAATTTTGGAAAAGTGGGCGGTGCCACGCCCACATTTTTTGTGTTTTGTTTGTACTTCAATAATGTCCAAAGTTTATGGTCGATCTCTTTTAAACTTTCAAGATTGGTTCAGAAGATTGTTGTGTACGATTTAGGCTATATCAATTTTTGGAAAAGTAGGCGGTGCCACGCGCCCAGGCTATATAAAATTTAAATTCTTCATAGCTCTGAACATATTTGGTCTAAATTAATGATTTCTGGATATGTGTGTCCTGTAGTCAAGATTTGTGTAATTTTGGAAAAGTGGGCGGTGACACGCCCACATTTTTTGTGTTTTGTTTGTACTTCAATAATGTCCAAAGTTTATGGTCGATCTCTTTTAAACTTTCAAGATTGGTTAAGAAAATTGTTGTGTACGATTTAGGCTATATCAATTTTTGGAAAATTAGGCGGTGCCACGCCCCCAGGCTATATAAAATTTAAATTCTTCATAGCTCTGAACATATTTGGTCTAAATTAATGATTTCTGGATATGTGTGTCCTTTGGTCAAGATTTATGTAATTTTGGAAAAGTGGGCGGTGCCACGCCCACATTTTTTGTGTTTTGTCTGTACTTCAATAATGTCCAAAGTCTATGGTCGATCTCTTTTAAACTTTCAAGATTGGTTAAGAAAATTGTTTTGTACGATTCAGGCTATATAAATTTTTGGAAAAGTAGTCAGTGCCACGCTCCCAGGCTATATAAAATTTAAATTCTTCATAACTCTGAACATATTTGGTCTAAATTAAAGATTTTTGGATATGTGTGTCCTTTAGTCAAGATGTATATAGTTTTGGAAAAGTGGGCGGTGCCACGCCCACATTTTTTGTGTTTTGTTTGTACTTCAATAATGTCCAAAGTTTATGGTCGATCTCTTTTAAACTTTCAAGATTGGTTCAGAAGATTGTTGTGTACGATTCAGGCTATATCAATTTTTGGAAAAGTAGGCGGTGCCACGCTCCCAGGCTATATAAAATTTAAATTCTTCATAACTCTGAACATATTGGGTCTAAATTAAAGATTTTTGGATATGTGTATCCTTGAGTCAAGATGTATATAATTTTGGAAAAGTGGGCGGTGCAACGCCCACATGTTTTGTGTTTTGTTTGTACTTCAATAAGTTCAAAGTTTATGGTCGATCTTCTCTAAATTTCCAGATTGGTTCAGAAGATTGTTGTGCCACGCCCACAGGCTATATAAAATTTAAATCATTAACTTTGAATATTTTTGGTCTAAACTAATGATTTTGGGATATGTGTGTCCCTTGGTCAAGAATTATACAATTTGGGAAATGTGGGCGTGGCACCTGTTGATCTGTTTTAAACTTTTCCAATACGTTAAAATCTTCGTTGGGTACGACATATGTACACAGGCTACATTTGTAAATTCTTTGGAAAAGTGGGCAGTTCCAAGACCACAAGCTAAGTAATATTTCAATTCGTTATATCCCTGAATGTATTTGCTTTAGTGACATTTTAACGTTCTTAAATCTTAATCAAAGCACTTAATTTTTTTTGTTTGTTATTGCCGTTCATACATATCCAGAGTATTATAGGTAGATATTGGATATAATTAAATAGGTACTAACTATACATCTGCTCAGCAGCGCATAATGGTTTTTGTCATACCCATTGAGTTCAAAAGATCCGTTTTTTGAGTTGGACATCCAAAAAATTTATTTGTTTATACCAAAGACTTTAAAGCCAGAAACATTGTATATCCTAAAGCACTGCAATAAATGGAATGTTAAAAGATAAAGGAAAATATTTGAAAAAGTATTTCTAGGGAAGTCACTGGTCAGGCAGAACAACGTCTGCCGGGTCTGCTAGTCTTATAAATAAAAATGAATGTGTGTCTGTGTGTCTGCGTGTCTGTGTGTCTGTGTGTCTGTGTGTCTGTGTGTCTGTGTGTCCTTTATGGGCGTCCAAAGTACTCAACCGATTTTTATGAAATTTTCACAGTATATTCTTGGGATCATGGGTTAAAGCATAGGCTATATTAATTTTTGGAAAAGTGGGCGGTGCCACGCCCCCAGGCTATATAAAACTACAACTCTTCATAACTCTGAACATATTTGGTCTAAATTAATGATTTTTGGATATGTGTGTCCTTTGGTCAAGATTTATGTAATTTTGGAAAAGTGGGCGGTGCCACGCCCACATTTTTTGTGTTTTGTTTGTACTTCAATAATGTCCAAAGTTTATGGTCGATCTCTTTTAAACTTTCAAGATTGGTTCAGAAGATTGTTGTGTACGATTTAGGCTATATCAATTTTTGGAAAAATAGGCGGTGCCACGCCCCCCGGCTATATAAAATTTAAATTCTTCATAGCTCTGAACATATTTGGTCTAAATTAATGATTTTTGGATATGTGTGTCCTTTGGTCAAGATTTATGTAATTTTGGAAAAGTGGGCGGTGCCACGCCCACATTTTTTGTGTTTTGTTTGTACTTCAATAATGTCCAAAGTTTATGGTCGATCTCTTTTAAACTTTCAAGATTGGTTCAGAAGATTGTTGTGTACGATTTAGGCTATATCAATTTTTGGAAAAATAGGCGGTGCCACGCCCCCAGGCTATATAAAATTTAAATCATTATAACTTTGAATATTTTTGGTCTAAACTAATGATTTTGGGATATGTGTGTCCCTTGGTCAAGAATTATACAATTTGGGAAATGTGGGCGTGGCACCTGTTGATCTGTTTTAAACTTTTCCAATACGTTAAAATCTTCGTTGGGTACGACATATGTACACAGGCTACATTTGTAAATTCTTTGGAAAAGTGGGCAGTTCCAAGACCACAAGCTAAGTAATATTTCAATTCGTTATATCCCTGAATGTATTTGCTTTAGTGACATTTTAACGTTCTTAAATCTTAATCAAAGCACTTAATTTTTTTTGTTTGTTATTGCCGTTCATACATATCCAGAGTATTATAGGTAGATATTGGATATAATTAAATAGGTACTAACTATACATCTGCTCAGCAGCGCATAATGGTTTTTGTCATACCCATTGAGTTCAAAAGATCCGTTTTTT